>VXBX01008609.1:997310-1120884 GCA_013400415.1 Scytalopus superciliaris
TGCAAGCTGTTATTTAAAAAAAATGTAAAAATGCTGTTTTCTTTCCCTTTTTTTTTTTTTCCTGTAAAATACTGCAGTTTATAGTTATTTACAAATGTTAAGCTTTGGTACAAGCTGACCTTTCTATAGTGTGCTGCATTGGTAAATGAAAACAAAAACAACGGGGCAAATGTTGGATTCTGTTCCTTGTAAATTGCCAGCATCAGCTTAAAAAAAACATGTTACATATCGTACCATTTTAAACTGTTCAACTTTCTTTGTACCTTCTGGCTGTATGCTTTCTCTTTTAACTTTTTATATTGTCATTTTATATTCGATTTCTGTGTATATAATGTAAAACCACACTTTTTGAATAAAATTTAGTTCCTGCAGCTTGATATAAATAGAGGAATTTTACTGGCACCTGCATCTTTCCAGATGCACGTACTTAAAGGAACTATCTGACAAAAATAAATAAATAAATAAAAATAAAGCAAGCAATGCACTATGAATTATACATTTTGATGTTTTATCATTAATATTGTACAGTACATTTTGGTTCACACAATTAAATCCACTGTTTTCTCAAGTGTAAAATAAACCCACATGCAGTTCTTGATTTACATACATTGTCATGTCGTCATTATATTGCCTTTGAGGTGTTATTCCAGCTATAAGAGACATCGTTTATATAATCAACCAGCAAAAAATCTATTTGAAATCATCCCTCGTGATCTGTGTGCTGACATGTTTCCTTCAAAGCTGTAATACCGATAACCTCTTAAAAAAGATTTGCAGTAGGTACACACTGCGGAAGGTACAGACCCAGTGGGGCACTGTCAATTAGTGAGGGGCATTCTGCTCCTCACTGAGGTACGAGAAGGGCTGCAAAGGTTTCAGCCAAGTTAATTTTCCTATGCTGTATGACTGTACCTGTAGCCATTTTCAGCATGCATTCAAAGACCGTTTCCTCCCTTCCTTCTCCAGCAAAACACCTTTTGATTTCAACAGTTACATTGTCAGAGGCTGTGGCTTCTGCCCCTGCAGTCTGTTGAATGCTGTGGTTCTTGCCTTTCTGGCAGCGGCGAAGACCTCTGAGGTTTTGACACCAGTTTTTACTTACAGTACAAGAAGGCAGACCTGTGTTTCTCTGTACTTTTTAAATATTGCATTTTGAGGTAAGCTGAGTGCTATCATATCAAGTGTTTCCCTTAATCTTTATTTCTGTTCTGTTGAATGCAGATGTCATTTAGAATGTAAAAGAGAGCTGTCAGAGCCTTCACTTCTCTATCTCCTGAGTGCTTTGACAGTTACAGTGTATGAAAGCCTGGAATCTGCTATCCATTACACTTTTTGGAGGGGCTATTAAATATGAGGACCTAGAGGGGTTTGCTTTCACATGGTATTAGTGATACTATTGTGTTATATATACTTCTGTGTATGTATGTATCTTTCTGTTCCTTCTTCTCAGTTCTTCTGAAAGTAATTTAAATGTAAGATCTTTGCTTCCAAATACAGCATGGTTCGACATTTAATCTTTACTTCAGTTACAACCTGAGAAATATCCATGCACTGCTCTGTTCTCTGCAAAAGCTATCAGGTCCAGGTCAGCTACATTTACACTGTGTTCTTAAGTAGTGCAGGAAAGTGCTGTGAGGGTTTTTTAAAATGTCCCTTACTTTTATTGCTGCTAACTACCTACATCCTTCAGGGGATCCAGCCATTTAGACATTTCAGTTCAGTTACCTGATGATTATGTGCCTTGGGCCCAAGGGGTGGTGAGGGAAAAAACCAGTCAGGCCTATGGCCATAATACAGAGTCTTTAAATAATAACCTTTTGAAGTTTTGTTTACTTTACCACAGGCCTGCATCATGTGATTATAAAATAGGCTGTAGTATGGTGCAGTGGTGGGTGAAAAGGTTGAAAGGGAGAAATAATAGCTCTAAAGTGGGTTTGAATCTAATGTAAATCCATTAAAACTCATTTTGAAACACGGCATGTAAAGTGAGTTCTCAACACCAGGTGACTCCCTCGAGAGGTGTTTATGACATTGCTAAATCCGTTCAGTTCTGATGGCTTCAGAATTGGACAATCACTCATCATCTGTGCCAATGTCTGAAGAAAGTCCATTTAGAGTAAACCAGCAGCTTTACCTGGTGACTGTGCTGATGTAACAATTTCTATGACTGAAATATGAAGCAGATGAAAATTGGAGGGCTCTGATGTTTCAACTGCATAACAAAATAAAGCTCAGTGACAGTATGATCTTTATTCTTTGTATTTGTTCCACTCTTGTTTGAATATTTATTTCTGAAAATTTTCCTTTTAATAAAAGAAATTGCACAGTTTAAAACAGAGTTATTCTTTCTCCCAGAATTGTTTTTTTTCAGGTTTATTTATTCTTTATTTCAGTAAGATTGCAACAAAAGTAAGTTTGTGCTATTCTATGAGTAGGTCCTAAAACTACTGGATGGGAGAGACCACATAGCCTTTCAGGACTGGTCTTGAAGAAAAGAAATGTAAGAGCTTTAAAACCCATAGTCTCTGTAAACCTGTATACCTGTTTTGTGATGTATGCAAAATTCATTGTGTCTGATTCTTTTCAGAGACATACAAAGCTCGTGTTGTTTGGTTTTTTTCAGCATTATAGTGCTGTTGTTCACGTGGTTGCTTGTATCTGTTCTTAGAGCAGATGATCATGGTTTGCCCAGTTTTGCAGGTTTGATTTCTGCTTTGGTGCACTTTTCTGTATTGCTGTTTGAAGCTGATGCAAACCACTGCAAATTTGGGAGTTCTGTGTACATTAGTTCTGAATGAAATGACCTTTTTTTCTTTCTTAATAGTATTTAGTGGGTTATTCACTAATGTCTTCTGCAACATAACTTTGTCTCTGGATGGTTACATTGGTAATAATGACAGCAAATATAATCTGTCCTTATCATGGAGAACACTAAAATGCAATTGCAGTTAAGTATAAAGGCATAAAACTATACATACTATCATGCATTACACTAAGCAAGGCACAGTGCATGAGCTTCTGCCTGCAATTTTCAGAGTTTCTCAAATTTGAGTGTGTGATATTCTTTAAATAATATGGCAGGGGTCCTGATTAGGAGACCTCCAAGGAGAGGCCAGTTTCCATGTGGTGTATTCTTGCAGCTCTGTAGGTGTTGGTCTCCTGGTTGATGCAGTATTGAGTTACTCTCCCAGCATGAAAGTAGCAGGAAGTGGGATTTCACCATCTGTTCACTGCAATTTAAAAGCAGGGTCCTTTTCTGTCCATAGATGAGAACACTAACCCAAATTTACTAGCCAGATACTAATCTAGATAATATGATTCTTCAAAATTTTTGTTTTCTCTGCTCTTCTGGTTGACTTTTTCTCATTGTGTGTCATGTGCCTCTGTATAGTTTCTCTTCATCACTGTGTGTAGTTGGCTTCATCCTACAGGTAGGTGGAGTGACAACATTTTGGGATGAAAGATGCTATTCTAAGTAAAAGGTGAAAATATCAATATTCCAAACTGGGTGTGTTGCAAAAAAGGAGAGCATTTTACAAGTCTATTTAGGTGATGCAGATTACCTGAGGTTAGTATAATTTATAAAATGTGCTTCTTTATCCACCATCTTCATTAGCTCTGTTTTTGTGACTGGTGAAATAGCAAAACTGATTTTAGAATAGTTAAGCACCAAAAGATCAGAACTGCAAACACTGATACATGGCTAATGTACCTAATTATTTTCAGACAACCAGTATTAGAATACACAATGATTATAAAAGCTGTAGACTTTCCCACTGAGAATTAGAAGCTCCAGTTACTCTGTTGTGTAGATCCCTTATTTTTAAACACCTCTCCAGTTCTGTCCAGTGACCTACTGAGTCAGGGTCAATATGGTTAAAATGCATCTACGAAATTTTTATCCTAACTACTGTAGTTGTTACCTGCTTGTTTGTTTTCTTGTGAAAAATATGAAGTTTAAATTAGTTAGTTAACCTAGTTATGGCTAGGTTGTCAGGATTTTTGTGGCTTTTACTTCTGGGTAAACTTCTTAGTGTAAAAAATGCAGGGGAAGATTAATTAATAAAACTATTAAAACTATTAGCTCTTTTTAAAGAAGCATTTCTCTAACTTAATTGTTCTGGGCACAATGTGTTGACCATCAGTACAGCATAAATCTGAACAAATTTAATATAGTGAAAGTGTACTGTATTTCTGTTCAGAGTGATTATGTCAGCATTGTCTGAAGATGCAAGTTAAAGCCTGACAGGTTCCTGACCAGACTTGTCAGATGTAGGACACCTGTGGTTAAATGTCACATCATCACTTGAAGAAGGAAGGTTGCCTGCAACCCATCTGCTCTTGTAGGAGTCCAGAGCTGTTTCATTTGCTCAGGAGAGCATACATTATGAAATCTTAAGGGCTGGTGGGACACATTAGGCAAATACAAGCCAACCTTCAGGGTCATGCCAGTGTTGGTACACAAAACAACTTGTGCAAAGGCACCTCTTTGAGTGTGCACAAACTAAAGTTGGTATTAGAACGTGTCATCAACCACTAAAGTGGAATGGTACCTGTATTTCCTACTCAAAAGATGACATACATGATGTTGGAATCCAGAAAACAGTACACTAAAAGTCACAAAGTCAGAAACAGTGCCCAAAGCCTATGACTAGCTACTAGAGTGTGCTCTCAGGCACAGTTCCTTACTCCCCAGAAAGCTTATCGTCAGCACAAGTAGTTGAGTTTAATCCAGTATGATCTGGGATGGAAGATTCAATAGCTAAGAGTAAGCAGTTTCTTTCAAGTAAGTTCACTAGTGGACTGGTGGGTGCTAAATCAGTTTGGCAAAACATATTAACCTGCCAGCTGGCACTTCCGTTTTTATATCAGACTGTGTATTACCATGCTTAGAATGCCCTTGACTTTTCTTCCAGTGAAGTTTGGACACTCAAGACTGAATAGTGGTCAGGTCAAATATTGGTCCTGTTGAATTACTTGAAGTTACAAAGTTTTGTATTTTTGAATGACAGGATAGGATGCTCTGTCTTGGAAATAGAGATTGTCTTCAGATGTGGACAGACAGATTGGATCAGGTGCCATTTGTCCCATTCTTCAGCTAGTGGAAACCATTGCCATAATATCCTAAAGATGGCCTGGCAGTGAAACCTAGATAGGGAAAAACAAAATTTCTGCCACTTTCACCTTCCTCTTTACTCGAGATACTGCACAGTGTATTGTGTTATGCAAAGAAATTTTGGTTTAACCTGAGCATTTCTGACGAGCAGTGTTCTGTGAAAACTAACCATCTTCTTCAAGTCCTGGTTGGGCTTAGTTTATCACTGTGCAGTTTTGATGTGTAACATCTTATTTGTTGTCATGGAAGCACTGCTACAGGCTCAGTGTCAAGAACATCATCTTCTCTGTGCTCTCCCCCCAGCCTCCAGCATATCAAGGAGAACTGGCAGAGTGGCTCTGCAAGTCACTATTGCTCTGCCAGGAGTCTGAGGGTGGACTGGAAGGGAGAGGAACTGGGTAGCAGAGGATTTTGATCTTGATAAAGCAGTACAAAGTTTTATGTTTTCAGATGACCTCTAGTTCAGCTTAACCCACTATGCATGGCAATGCAAGAAGTGGCTCTTGAAAATGCTGCCCTTTGGCCTCAGGGTCTTTGACATCTCGTTGCTTAGAACCTAAAAAGGTGAAAAAGTCGTGTAGTAGATCACTTCTGTTCATCCCGTGTTCCAGGTGGAGCTAGACCCATTGCAGGTGGAATGTAAGATTAATTAATGGCTTTTCTCACTGGTACAAGTCCCTCCATAGGCATTTTAATTCTGTACTTTTTTTTTACAATTTAGACCAAAGTACTTTGAAAGCAAGTTAAGCCAAACTGGGAAAAGCCACTTTTATTTTCTATTAAGGCAAACTGCCCAGGGCTGCTGTCACAGGGAAACTGTCTAATGTCAGTGTAACTATAATGGTTCAACTGGAAAATTCTCACAATAAACAAGCTTTAAGTTCATTAATGTGCAAATACTGCCTCCTAAAAAGACTCCAGAATCAAACATTGCACCCAATAAGTATATTACTCAGTAGTCCAAGGTCAAATACACTCAGCATGTTTGCAATGGGCATTCTGTATTAGTATTTATATGTAGTAGTATTCGAGTGTGTATCATGATGATAAAGTGTGGTTCAAGGATGCAGTGTATAGAACTGTGTGCCTTTATGTTCAAGGGACAGTTGTATTGTTAGCTGTCTCTAAAGTGCTGTCTTTAACGTTAAAGTTTGTAGCATTTAGACTGAACAGTCTGTTATTTCTCATCTCTACTTTTCTGTGGCGGGATAAAGTGAAAAATTAGATAGCTTTGCTCTAAAAAAGGCAGCAGGTCTAGACTTAACATTGCATGGGGATCCTCCGCCCAAGTTTTGGGGGCTGGTGAGTGTCACATTTCACATTTTTAAAGTGTGCTTTGACAACTGGAAGTCTGGAAAAGTGCAAAGAAGAAATAGGACTGAGGAACAACTCAGAACAGAGTCTAATGATCAGCAGTCATCAGGGTAAAAGCAGCACAAAAAAAGAATTGGAGTTTTGAGATCCACTGCGAGAAGAAGGACAAGATGGGGAAAAGAAATGATAGGAGAATAATTGCTATTAGCAAGAGCAGATGTCAGGGATTTTGAAAGCTAGGACTGAGAGGGGTGAAAAGGGAAAGGCTGGAAGGCCTGTTTGCCTGTTAGGAAACAAAAGGGGACCTAGCAAGGTAAAGCTCAAAGCAGCTCTGTGATGGGAGATAGAAGCATGCCTCAGTGATGTTTGGGAACCTCTCTGACCTCTTGCAAAAAGCATGGAATAAGGCTGAATTTGTCTCATGGAAGAAACAAGGTTTTGTAGTGGACAAATGAAATATGCAATGTAAAGACTTCACAGGATCGTTCAAAAGCTGGAGGGTCAGGGAGAAGGAGGCAATAAGGAGGGAAGCCTGAGGAAAGAGTTTGAGTGAAGTGTGATGGTGAGGGCTCTTTACTTGGTGTTGTATAAGATAGGGAGAGGAGCAAAGAGGAAAGGTTTGTGTGGGGAAAACTGTTTTGTTGCTGGTAGTTATTTTTTCTTCCCACTTCAGTCTTTCTAAGTGCAATAACTACATCAAATTTGTATTGCAATAGCAATGGGAGTCCAAGGCCCTGAGTATGCTGGTTGCTGTAAAAACACACTCTAACAGTAGTTGCCACCTCATTTAAGACAAGATGTAACAAGTGAGTGTAAAAGCCTTCAGAAACAGGGGAGAAGGTGGTGCAATTTCATAGGCTATGCATGTATATAAATTGAGTGCTTGGAAGTCATTTAATTTTTAAAGACTTTATAGTAGATGTGCTGCAGTCTCTACTGGCCAT
Organism: Scytalopus superciliaris; assembly: GCA_013400415.1. Lineage (NCBI taxonomy): Eukaryota > Metazoa > Chordata > Aves > Passeriformes > Rhinocryptidae > Scytalopus > Scytalopus superciliaris. The sequence goes on from VXBX01008609.1 coordinate 1,004,685, forward strand.
CCACCTAGCTGCTCTCTGTTGGCAACTTCACTATTGATATCTGGGCATCGTTTTAAGTGAGCACTTAAGGGTGAGTATCAAGGGAAGGTATTTATAGTTTCAGCAGAGTGGGTTGATAGCTATTCTAGCCCCAGATGGGAGTTGGGTTACATGACAGATCAGGCTGCCTTCCAGTTTTATCCAATACTAGCGATAATGGGAGGGGGGAGGGGGGACAGCTGCAACTGTATAGTCCTTCTAGGGTTAAAGATCCTAATGCTTTAAAGAGAATGTCTAAAAGAAAATTTCTTTCTGAAATAATTTATGGAAATGCCGTGCTCCCTTTGAAGGTTCCATGTCACTGCATGGCACTACGCAATGTTCTCTTTCTTCACCTGTCAGGCAAGGACCACCTCGAAGAGTCTCACTGCTGATTACTAGTTAATTGTCATTAATAAGTGACAACTGACATTATGGGGGCTTAATGCAGAGAGAACAGAAAAGAGCCACAGATATTCTAATGAGCTGACTCCTACGTGCCCTCTATTGTTGTCGAAAATGAGGAGCTGTCGTCATTGTTCAGGAGATGGGCTTCAATTGCTCTGGAAAAATATTCTCTTTTAATTTCTTTATGCATAGATAATTCCTGGTGCACTCTCTCTCCCTCTCTCCGTCTGTCTCTCTTGCTCTTTCTTTCTCTCTCATACACACACACACAGACACACACACACCTTTCTATGAACACAGTAAAAACTTCCTCTGATGATATACAATATGCATTAAGACATGGTAAAGCTTTTTAAGCACGTTGATTTAGACATGGACACATGCAAGCATATGTGTACACACATACATACGGACCATCTACACATAAATGCAAATCACCAAGATGTTTATTTAATTTTTAAAACCCAGGAAAGAAGTGGGCACAGACAACTCTACTAGAAAAAGGAACTGAAAGATGGTCAAGACTATAGGAGCTGATGTATGAAGTTAGAATTGAGGAAGTCCTATTCTGTCCCTAGGGAGAGGAATTTTGAAGTGATGGCAATGAGCACATAGAGATTTCAGATACAGGTAACTAAAATTAGGTCCTTGCTCTTAATTTTAATACTTGCTTAATGACTTGATGATTTTCAAAACTGTCAAACAGGCAGGAGCTCCCTGGGAGGCGGTGGTGGCTGCGGATGCTCTACGCTGCCTGCTGAAAGTCAAAACTATTCTTTGCACACTTTCTGTAAATCTCAGCCAGCAGAGGGCCAGAAATTTGGGGGAGATGATTTAATGAGGCGTCAAACTCCTGGTTGTATTTCCTGAAAAGTAGTCCTGCTTACACTAGATAATCATGATCAATCCAGAATAAGTTTCTTTTTGTGCAGTGCTAGATGATATGCATGAATACACAGATTTGGGATAAGCAGGGTTGCTGAGGGTGCTGCTGACAACCTTTGGAAAGGTTGTGTGACACCGAGATCCTTTCTAAAAGTCAGGAAATCACCCATGATTCTTGATGTAAAAATTCAGCTGAAAAAACCAGAAGCCAGAGGTGTTGTTATAATACTGCCAACTTCTCCTACCAATTTCAAAGCAACACAATTACCTGCATCAAATCTCTTGAAGTGTGGACAGTACTTGAGGTCTAAATTATATAAAAAGAATTTTCTCTTTTTAGCAAAAATTATCCAAGAGTTTCTGTTCTGCAACAATAAATTGCATGTCTGTATTGCTCTCTTACATTTAAGGCTGTGCAGGTTTGCCTGAGAAGTGGCTTATCCAGTGTCTTTCAACTACCTACACAAAGGGGAGAGTCCATCATTTTAAGGGGAATTTCATTTCGATGACATAGTTTAAAACTCAAGAATTACAGGAGAGAAAATGTGCTCATATTGTGCTCAATATTGTGCTCAGAGCGAAGACTATTCATTAGCATTCTCTGTCTTACTGCTTGCCAAGGCCCAAACAAAGGATACAGTCTGGAACAATGGCCTGAAATGAGGAATACAACCAAAGCAGCCGTGCAGGAAGCTTGGCATTTCCCATGATTTGGGGACCTGGAGCCAATATATAGTGCCCTGAGCAGATGTGTGGAAGTGGAAAATGCCTCAAGTGACAGTAGGTAATTTTTATTTTTTTTAATGCTGGGCTTCCCGCTATGAGGAGAACAGATACCATGTCTTATATTGCCATAGTGCAACTTGATAGGTCCTAATTCCCAGCTCTGTATGTGACTTTGGATGTGACCTCTCTGTGACTGAAGCTACCCCTCTTTTAAAGAGATTAGATAATGCCTGTATGGCAGAGAAGACACATGCTGTAATCAGCGGTGAAAGAGTTTGTAATACTGCATAGAAAGCACTTCTTGACATTGCAAGTGTCTTTTCAGTTACTGCACTGTCTTTAAAATTTCCTTTTCAAGAAGGCAGTTGAAAAGATCACAGTCCAAGCCATTTCATTTCCTGAGGCAAGAGATCAGCTTCCTGCTCTTGTGGTGCTCCTCTACCTTCTTACCCCCTGGGTTAGGAAGGTCCCCACTGCCCACCACTAAGCTCAGTCTAGGGTCACAGCTGCCAGGGCAGTTTCATATCCAAATCTATCACAACAGTTGTTACTGTCCTCATAGTTCTTCCCTTCTTGCTTTCTTTCTAGCTGCAGCAAAACAGTTTTGGCAGCCTCTGGAACTTCTCTGCCCGCTGGACCCCATAAAATCTGACGCTAGATACCAGTGATGTCAGCTGAAGTTTGTATGTTGAGTGGAGTGGATAAAAGTTGGGGTCCTAGATAAATTGGGTATTTTATTGCTTTTAATACCATTGATCTTATTAATGCTACTGGAATGCAGGAAGAACTGATGGAGTCATTCCTGAGTGGAGTTGTTCCTTTTTTATCGAGAGTCCTTCAGTGTGGAACTGAACAACTGTGCTCTTGCCCTATGTATTTCTTCCCTTCCAAATGAACATTATTAACCTTATTTACATTGTGTATGTGTACTAGAGGTTGTTACTCAAGACCTTTTAGACATTTAGTAAACACTTCCAAATGACTGGGACTCTGGCTGTGGTATTCTTTAAATAACTTACAATCATTAAAATGACATCAGACTATCTCCAGTTCTGGCATTCTTTCCAGTTTCTGTCTCTCAGATGTCTATGTGGGATGAAGGTAAAGTTGGGTCTGTAATGATGGATGTCTCTTGCTGAAAGTGGTTTAGAATAATCCAGGATACACAACAAAGCCAGAACTGGAAATAGTCTTATCTCACTTTTAGAGCTGTAAATTATTTAAGGCAGGGCTCCAGCTCCAGGAAACTGAGGTTACAGCAAATATTAAGCTTCCTGTATGGCTATTTTTCTTGTGTCAGGTGGTGTGGCAAAGTTTATTCATAGGCATTCAGGGGCTGTGGAAATAATCAGCAAATGAGGAAAAGATTTCATTTTCTGCTGCGATTTCTCATGTCAGATTTCTAGAGAACTAGGACTTGAGGTTTAGGGTGCTTTGTATTGAATTCAGATCTGTAAAAATCCTCTGGATGGCTAGAAAACATTGTACCAAACTAATAGATGCATTGTCAATAGAGATTATTACAACTTCACAAAATACTCCAAGTAACTACATATAATTTATCTAATCATGTGCAAGATGCTCCAATCCAGTGACTCTTAATAAATAGCTAACTCAAGAAACAACACAATGAAGTTGCAATGCATGAAGTGCTCAGTGATAGCTTATGCAGTCTATCTTGCTTCAGTTGGCATTGAAAGGTTAAACATGTTCCCCTTCTTTCTCACACATCCTTGCTTGGTACATAAAATATACATGAAAACACGTTGGAATAACAAATACCTGTATGCCCTGCTGATACTTAAGAGGAAATTTCTGAATTATTTTGGAGTGGGCTGCTTCAAGTGAAACATCAGAACAAGAGGAAATGGCATCAAGTTGCACCAGGGGAGATTTAGATTTTGTATTAGGAGGATCTTTTTCACACAAAGGGTTGTAAAGCATTGGAACAGACTGTCTAGGGAAGTGCTAGAGTCACCATCACTGGAAGTGTTTAAAAAACACATGGATATGGCACTTGAGGACATGGTTTAATGGTGAACATGGTGGTGCTAGGTTGATGGTTGGACTTAATGACCTCAAAGGTCTTTTCTGACCTCAAAGATTCCATGATTCTATAACAGAAGCTGAAGGGATGTCTCCTGCATGCCCTGCATGGCCAGCATCAGGGGAGAAGGGGCCCCTCCACAGGGCAGGGCAGGGCAGGGCAGGAGCTCCTTTAGCCTCACTGAAGTCCATGCCTCTCTGCTACCAATTCTGGCAACTCTACAGAGTAAACTAAAGCTAGTCTTTCCCTCTCTCCCTTCCCTGAAGCAGTGGTGAAGCCTCCAAAGACACATGCAGCTGGTGAGTGAGGAATAGACAGCTGCCATCTCCCATGAGGGGATCAATGCCTCCAGGACCCTTCAGTCCTTGCAGAGCATGTGGACATCCCTGATCTGTGAAGGAAACACAATATCCTGCCTCCACAAGGACAGGGAGGAAGAAGAAGAAAGAAGGGGATTTGATTGTTCACAGCAAAGTGTTAATTTTTTGAATTTGGAGGTGGAAAAACTGTGGCTTTTGTTCTGGTAACAACTCTTGCCTTTGGTTTCTTTTTAACATTAAGCTGACGGTAAGTAGGTAAAAATCATATTCATTTGTGAAAAAGCATTTTTTCTGTGGTGTATATAACTATATCAGGAGATAGGGGTAGAATTTCAAAGTGGTACTTTTCTTTGGTTCTTTCCCTTTCAATAGCTGTTGTTTTGATTACTCTGTGCCTTAGGCTATCATTAGAATCTTTTTGTGTGTGGAAGTATTAAGTCCATAAATATGAAAATAAGCCTGTAATTGACCCATGGACTGAATTTATTTCCATTAGATTCTTCTGCTAGTATAAAAAGCACAAACTGGAAGAGTGATATTTATGTGTGTATGAAGCTCCCCAGTTCTGATGGTATATCATATATTTGATAACGAGGTTATGCTCTTAAAGGGACTACTCAGCAAGATGGGGTGGGGAAAACAGGTGTCTTATTTTAGTTTTGAAAGCAAAACTGTGTACAGCCATAAAATACATGCACAGCACATACCATTATTTTGATTAATCGGACTGCTAGAGAAAAGCTTATAATGAAAGCTGATCAGCATATCCCAATCAGTCTCATTAGGTTTCTCTGCAGACACCTGGAGAAAGGCAGGCAGCGGAGGGTACTTTGGAGGCAAGAGGAGCCGAGTGATCTACCATGGAAAACACCGGGGTTGCCACACCTGCTTGTGTGCTTTAATGGAGCTTTATGGTACATGGGAAGGTTTCTCAGTTAAATGGGACATAAAGCTCAGCTGCCTTCTGGGGAGGCTGTGTGTGGATGCCGTGCCCTATGCATCATGCGTAATATTCCAGTTGTTGCCTCTGCTTGTGGCCACAGCTGTAGTTCTGTTGAGCTGCTACATAAAGTTTTCCAGGGCTGCTATTGTTTTTTTTCCTTCTGGGTTTTTCCCCCTTCCCACTGTGTGAAGGGACCATATGGCACAGCTATTACATCAGGACCTGCAGGCAATTCTCACTCAGGCAATATACCAGAGCAGTGCTGCACGTTGAAGAAGAAAACGAGGGAGGGAGGGAGGGGAGAAGGTGGGTGAGATTACTTCCAAGAACAAAATCACAGAATATTCAGGACTTGTGTTGTGAGACAGGCAACTCCCCCCACACCCCCATGAGCTCTGTTATCATCTGCCCCAGCCTGCTCTCTCTACATGGTACAAGGTGCTGGTACAGTTCGTCACCAAGGTCAGCTTGACAGGAGGATCGCAGCTTGCAGGTTCTTCAGTGCCGTGGCCTTGCTCAGGGAATGACTCTGGGCAGTCTCCTTTGGCTGTCATTGGAAGGTTTATGGTAAGGCATGGCATGGAAAGGATTTGTGTGTTCCTAAATAATTTCTACCCCCACTCCCTCTAGTCTATAATTTTTTTTCCTCATATGCTGGAGACTGACCAATAATATAGGCCAAAAAGGAATCATACAATTAAGCAAAGTATAATTGAGACAGTGAGTTTTTTGTTTGTCTGACTTCAATCTAAATTTGTATCAAGGGGGTTAAAAGTGGAGAGGTCTTTCAACAGCCTTTCCATTTGTTTCTCCTAGTAGCTGTGACGACCATTATTAGCACTGCTTTGAATTAATGGCCAATTGTCCTATCATAGTTTCAGAAATATGGTAGGCTGTAAAACCAATCCCAAACACGATTCTGAGTACCTAACACATCTAATTAAAAAGGAAGAAATTAAACAGTGGCAAATAAAATTGGTACCTTATCTCTAGCCAGTGCTGCAAAAAACCAGACAGAAGGCTTGATCATGAAGGTCTTTCTCCATCAAGCTGTAGGTCTGTGGTACAGGTTACAAGGATGACTCTACAAAAATGATCTGCAACATCATTACCTCCTTGGTCATGTGTTTTCTTCCAAATGAGACCTTCTTGATGTTGTGTGAGTTCTCATTACTTCACAGAGAAGAGTTTCTGTGTATTGCATTTGCATGTAGTACATTATGCTTCCTCTCCATGTGGTCCATTTATAAATAATTTCCAAGCAATATCGAGACAGGAGAAGACCTTCTACATTGATGATTTTTCACACTTCTTATGGATAAATAATGAGATTATATCTTGGCTAAATGTCAACAATATGTTTTGGGTTTGGGTTTTGTTTTGTTTTGGTTTTGGTTTGGTTTTTTAAATGCTATATGGTATTTTGACCAAGGATAAAGAAACCTCTGCTTCACTTCATGTACCTCAGAAACCAGAGCAGAATCCTTGACTTTATGGTTGGAAATATATTAATGATCATCCTGGCACAAGTCGGTTGCAACTACATGCATCAGGAACCCAGGAACTGGAGCCCTCTCAAATATGCTTCAGGTCAGAGTGTGGTAGGAAGACACTCCAAGCCATGGAGGAGAGCTGGACATCCAGACTTGTAACCAAGCATGAGGATGTAGTAATATGGATGGTGTGTGACCAACAGCCACAAAGTTCTTGTGGATGTTCCAGCTGTCAGAGCAAAGCAGCTTGTCAGTGCACAGCAACTTCTGGTTTTGTTAACAGTAATTTCATTACAAATTTTACAATACCTGGTGTTGTTATTCACATCCTAGTGCCTGTAGCCAGATGATTAGGGAAGAAACACATGTAATGGGAGTTTCTAGCTCTCAGACTTGCTGATATAAGTTTTAGGATGTCACCCTAAAGCTTAGTTACAGTAAAGAAAATCAATCTTGTTTTGCAAAGTCTCATAATTATTGGCCAGTTTTTGTTGGTTACCAATTTTCAAACTATTGTTTCAATTCATAATGCTCCTGAACTTGTCTTAATTCATCATCCTGGATGATGACCAGATGACGACCACTAGAGAAATAGCACAGGGTTAAGAGCAGGAAACAGTCATTAAAAAAAAAAAAAAAGGTGACCAGTAAAATCATCAGAGGCAAGACCTTCCCTTGTGTTAGTTAGACTCAAGGGAAAAGGAGGGCACAAAGACATGCATCACCCACTGGAAGGTCTCCAGCACTTAAACCACAACAGAGACAGTGGCATGTTTCTGAGCAGGGAGAGCAGTAGTTCTGGGAAGACTCACCTACAGTCAGCAATGGAGAAAGGACAAGACCATCATTTATATCGTTCTTCCCATCCTGCAGTCCTTATGACAGGGAAGGGACACGCCCTCTCAGCACTTGTGTCAGCAATGCAACGGGAAGAGAAGACAAAAGTGGTTTCCTGGGTCACTCTGCACTGCTCCTCTGGAGAAGAAGAGTGAGAGCTGGACTGGTCTTTAGATAGCTTTCCACAGCAAGGGACGCCATTTTTAGCACTGAGTGGAAGAAGTAGCCACAGAACTCCCATTAATAATAACACAATTGCGTACATGAGTTCCTATTCAGTGTACTGAAAATTTACCCCTAAGGGTCTACATAAATTTGAGCTTTGACCATGTGAAATGTTCTTTTATGGGCAACAAGGACACTGAGAGGTAGCTACATGTTTTCCTAAGCTCTGGCCACGTATCAGTATTTGTCTGCATAATTCTTCAATTTTTCTTCCCAGATTTTTCATACAATGCACACATTTTTTATAGAGAGCAGGCAAAAATGGTTTTAACAACAGCATACTTTGTTATTAAATTAGGCCTTGGAACTATAATTCCCGATCTCTGTATTTTGATGAGAAACCCTCTACAATGTTATCAAACTAATATATTGCAGCAAATTTTATATTGTCTGCCTCTGCCATGTATAATATGAACTGTCTGAGAAAGAGCTAACTTGCTAGGAAATTTTTTTTCTCTCTATTTCTAAGAAACAAACATCTTACTGGCAGGTTGAGTATTCATGCTGCTGAATCTTACCTTTTATTTGATTATGTAAATGGAGAGCGACTATATTCTGGTACATCTTGGCAAAATTTAAATTCTAGTTGATGCCTAAAACTTTCGACCCCCTCCAAAAGATTAGCAATTGTCAATAAAGCTGTGTATTCTTGTTCTGTCTCTTTCTCTACCACCCTTTTTTCTTTCCCCCCTTCCCCCTTTTTTTTTCCCTGTGGTATTATCAGGCTGTGTTTCAAATAATCAGAGCAGAGTTTTGGGAAGGAGGTGTATATCCTCTCAGCAGACACATTCAGCATTTTGAACTCTATGATCGTAAACAATGGACATGCATATATTTTAAAAAGAAACTTGGAGTAATTTATCTTAATTTAAAACTGACTATTCCTGCTCAGGCTCTTTTTTCTTTTCTCTTGGAATGCTACACATATAAATCCTCAGACAATCTCCTGGTAATTCATATTAATACACTGGGGGAAATGCTTTGGATTCAAAACAAATGTTCTTGAAAATGCAGTTATGTCATCCTCCTCATTTCCTAGGTCTCCAAATCCAGCTGATTTAACTGTTTAACACCAGGAAGCAGTAATGAATTTTCCCTGCAATGCTCAGGAGTGGCTGTCTGGACCCAGAGAGGACAGCTGTCTTCCTGCACATACCTGAACTCCACCAAAGGGACTCATGGAAGTGCCTGCAGATATGGGGGGGGAGCAGGAGTGGCAGGAGTTACAGCAGGGATTCACAGGACTACTAGGGTTTGCTTATCTTGTGGGGTTATTCCTTTCCGTAGTCCCAGGCAGGTATATGGTATTAGCAGAGGAGTTAGGTAGTGAGCAGTTAGGTAGCCTAAACCCATGCTATAACTTGCTGGTCCTCTAGAAGAGCAATTCTCAGTTTCCTTGACTAACACCTGTCTTGTTTTCTTGGTGGCTTTTCTTCCCATTTGTCTTCACTCAGGAAAAAATAATACAGACTGTATTTCTCCTTATTAAGCCAACTCATGGTGCACCAGACAAGCCTGACCACACACCTACAATTGCTGACCAGGATAGCTGTTTTATCCTGAACCTAGAAAGGATTTTGGAAAGCATCATTCTGCCTTTATTTCTTTGACTTTTTCTTCCCTGCTCTGACCTGTTCTGGACATAATAAACCCAGAAATCACATGCTCTGAAACAGTGCAACAATGAGGTGTACACACGATCTCATTCTGTATAAACCCCTTTACTTGAAAATTAAACTTTAATTGAAAAAGAGGTCTCTGAAGAAATCCCCAGCCAGTGTCTGCCCAATTACAGCAATGTAGCAGTTGCAATGGAAAGCTGTTAATGCTAGATTGCAGTCCATGTGGTATGTGGAATATGTGTAAGATTTAACATCAGTATTCAAGGCTGATGTTAAACATGACTATGTTTTGATGCTCCAAGCAGGAGATTTTATGCATTTAACATCAATTTTATGCATTATAGATCTTGCAGTACCTGGGCACAGAAGTAACCATATGATTCTATGTTATTAATTCTGAATTAACTGTGAACAAAATATTTGCATCAACTATTCATACAGTGACTGCTTTTGCTATGTGTCTCTAGGTGGCAACTAAGTGACTCGGTGTCTTATTTGATTGGCTTTTAGGCAGGAGGTTTTACAGGTACTACAAGCCACGAAAGGAAAGTACTTGGTTTGGTAGCCGCCTTGACTCACTGACAAAACCCTACATTACTGCTCACATCAGTGTGGTGTAGGCAGTTTCATTTGTGATCTCTTGTTTGTCTCTTGAGCAAAATGAAGCTAACATGCTGAGAGCTGTCTTCGGCTAGTCACACTTTGGCGTGTATGTGTGGGTTGTTTTTTGGTCATAAAATTTTGAGTGGTGTAGAGCAGCGAGTGTGTTAGAATGATACCTGATAACAATGCTGCATCTTTATGATGTGTCAGGCTCTGTCTGATAAATCCTCTTGCTTTCCTTTCTCTTCCTCAGGATGTTTTAACTTCCAGAGGAAACACTGGTTTTTACTGTAGAGGTGGGGGTGTAACTACTCAGTGTATGCCGGGAACAGGGTTGTACCCCAAGTTAAAGCAATCCATAAGGTAAGCAGGGGTCGTAGCAACATGGGAGCTTGTCAAAACAACTGCAGGCATGTTTTTCACATTTTGCTATTTCCAGGCCAGTTGGAAATTTTTACAAAAAAAAAATAATTTAGTCATCAGCACCTGGATATGCACAGCACTTTCCACCCTCACCCCCCTGAAATTTCATAAGATTTTAACATGCATATTTAGAGAGCTCAATCACAACAGCTCCAAAGTGGCTGTTACAATACTGATGTTGTTTTATACAGTCAGTTGTAAGTTATAGTCCAAAGGAAAGGTTTAGGGCAACATATAAAAACAGGATGTAACTGAGTGATTTAGAAGGAAGAAGGGAGGAACTTTTAGGAAATGGCACAACACTCCTGTAGGAGCAAAAGGAGGCAACAACTGAGTCCAAAGGTGAGGATCAGACCAGCAGAAAAATGAGTGGGTAGGAAAATAAGTGCATTTCTGATCAGAAGGGTTGTGGAAACATTGTTCATAGTTAGCTTGAGGCCATAACGACTGTTTTTCAAAGCTGCCCATTCTCTGAAGGAAACCAGTTACCACAGTATGTAGGCTACCTTCTGGACAGAAGAGTGGAAAGTAGCTCAGATATGGTGACACAGCATCACAGAAATAACCTTACTTCCTGTATTGGGTAAAAGGACCATATTTGGGTATAAACACAGGTTAGAGAATGAGTAAGTTGTGCTATCCCTCAGCTCTACTGTTTGTTTCTGGGAAATTCAGCAGTTTCTCATTCTTTCCTGTGCACAGTAAGCAAAATCCCACCTTGTTCCCACACTGGCTGAACCTTTCCAGTTTTAATGGGTACCCTAATGGTCTGCTGTACATTGCAACAGGTCCATGTGTGGTGGTCACAGCTTTCTTTGGGCTTATAAGGCCATGAAAGAAAAAACATTGCCTGAACTTTTTCAGCAAGATGAATCTCATGGACAAAGACCAGGCAGGCACAGGAGTCGCCTTAGACACAGTTTCCCCACCCCCTTTTGTGTATACATGAAGGTATTTTGAAGTAATGTGCTCCTCTGCTGGTTCATTCTTCTAGAAGATAGGCAGGAATGCTTCTCTCAGAGGGAAGTGACAAAGAAAACTGTTATATTTTCTTTTCGAAATACTTGTAAAAGGGCATTTCGTTAATGTTGAGGTGAGTGCTTTCAGAACTTTGGGATTTTAGATGTATAAAAGCAGAACAGGTCTTTTTTATTGGTAGGGTGGTCACGATCATTCAGGAAGTGCAGTGGTAGTTGCTTCCACACCACATCCACAGTCCTCTCAGCTCATCAGAAGTGGAGCTGCATGTATCTAGAGTTTTCCAGCCATCCCTATAGGCACTTAGATGCTGCTGACTCGTCTCTCATCTCCTCCCTCCATATTCCTGCCAAGCGGAAATGTCTTGTGGTTGTCTCATTCACAGATCAGTCCGTGGTGTAGGTTTCCAGCACAAAGCGATCTGTGACAGGCTGTGCACTGCGATCACCGCAGGCAGCCTGACTTCACATTAAATGTAATTCTTTCCATAATTCTTGTTGCTTATTAACACGTTGGAGGCCTGATCCTGATTCCTTTGAAGGCGATGACACAGCTCCCACTGAACATAGCGGGAGGTGAAGGGCAGCCTTTGCTGCGTGACAAAACCAAAACATTATGGTGCTGGAGTTGCTTGAGGAGCATAAATCCATCTGTCCTTAAACTTGGCATTTTCTTCTTCCCCCCCCTTTTTTTTTTGTTTTTAAAGCTACACCTCCTCATTATGGTTTAATTTTATAAAACCCGTGGAGCTATAACCCTGACCCTATTCCTGCCCATGCCAGTGCTGTGCTGGAGATTTGGCCACCACTGGCCCTGGAGCAGCCCAGGGAGGCCTACTTGGCATCTCCCTGTGCTGGTGGTGGGCAGAAGTGGCACGCTGCCTCTGCGGCAGCCTCCAGCTCTGCCTCTCTGCCTCATGCTTTGCCTCAAGCTTCGAGTTCTGGGCCTGCATTTTGTGAACCTGGCACGTGACCCCCTCTGCACCCGCAGCTGGATGGGTGATGGCTCCTTGGTCAATGGCTGTGTGGGGTGCCTGGCTGAGAACCAAAGCAAGAGAGCTGCACCTCTGCCCTTGCTCCTTGGCAGCCTCCTAGTTCCTCAGTACCCCCATCCCTCTCCAGCACTCCTAGGGTTTGCTTTTTGGGGAGCTTGCCTGCCTGTGTGGTTGTTGCAATCCCCCACTGCAAGCAGAAATGGGGCTGTAACCTGAGAGAGCCCACAGCCCCAAAAGCTGCCTGCCTGCCTCACTTGAGTTTCAGCCTGCTGCCACCTCACCTATTGAGCTAAATTTCCCATTACAACTTGAATTTAAATATTCTAATAAATTTGTTTTAGAAACTCTTACAGCTCCCTTGTGCCATTTGCAGGGAAACACTCTCTGGATTTTTTTCTGGGAGATGGAGATTTCTTTGTGCTTGGGGTGACTGATTGAATTTTACCTGCGCTAAATTATATTTGCACATTCTAGTAATTGCAAAGGGCCACACAGAGAAACAAAGCATTGACTGCCGTTGTACTGGGATTTCCCAGATGTATAATTTCAAATTGATATGAAAAAAACCCTTGCAATGCATTAATAATAGCAGAAAATGTAACTCAGTTGGCCAAGGGTGAACAGAGGCTTTTTTTCCTGAGCTGCAAAACAAGCTATAGACCTCAGGTGGCTAGCATTTATTGTTAGAATGGGTTTTCACATACCTTCCGAAACACAAAATAAAGATTTATACTGAACAACTTTGTTGTATATAACAGATCTGGATCATACCTGGGAATCAGTGTGTGGGGTTTTTTGAAGTGAAAGCAGAAGGGTTTTGTATAATTTAAAGGCATTTTTTGTTTATTCAGTCATCTGGCAGGTCACCTGTCCTTTTTTCTGTGGTTCAATATTATCTTGTGGTTGGAATTATGACATTGAAAAAGAAATCTTTGGCAAACAGGACATACTTTTCAGGTCATGTCAGAGTACACCAAGAATGAGACGGAATGATGCTTAGAAAAGATACCAATGGTATACTTACATGTTTATTAATACAGCACAAAGATTAGCTTTTTAAAAGTGTAGGCCGGTGTTGGAGAATTGGTCTTCCTACTCTCCACAAAATCAAAGGGGGCCAAAAGCTCTAATATATGTTCAATAATAATAATAATACATCTAACACATATTATAATAAAGTAAGTGTTCGATGCACATGACTGCCTGGCTACCTGATTGAGGTGGTTTTTCACAGGCCTGGCGTGTCCATGTATGTTAAACATAAATAATTCACTGAAATGATGCTAGAGGGAAGGTTTGGACAGAGATGGACACAAAAACTATTAGCACATCAGTCTGAACAGGAGTCTCAGTGTCCAGTCAAGCAGTGGTGGTATTTTCTAAAGGAAGAGAGGGTACTCACAAATCTGAATTTTAGCCTTGGCTATAGATGCTTTAAGGGTCTGACTTGCAATCTGATGTGGCCAGTTTCTGTCCTTTGTGGAGCAGGCTATGCACAACCCCTTAAGATCTACTTTGTGGGAACCCCTGCCACATATTACAAGACTGCATCACATCACTGCATTCCTCCCTGTAGTTTACAAAGCAAGCACTGCAACCTGCCTGACGGGCAGGACCCTGTACGAAGGACTGTTCAAAGGGTAGGAGAAGGACCCTCTCCTTGTCGGTGTTACCCCTCCTCCCTGCTGCTGATTTCCAAAGGTGCCTACTGCTTTGCAGCACGTTCCAGCAGCTGCTGATTGCCACTGCTGCTCATCATGCAGCCAGGACAGAGCTGGATCTGTTTCTCAGAGAAGGGGAGGTGTGCACACTGTTTTGTTGTGTTGTGTTGCACAGTTGGTTTTTGCCAGCATAATTCAACCAGAAGCAATAACACACCTCTATTATCACCCCTATTTTTAATGCTGTGAGCAATTTTAACTGGAGGCCACCTCCTTGTCTGTGCCTTAAAAACACTTCTTCCTTTCCACCCAAACGCTGGGAGTACACAGCTCAACTATCACTGCCTTCATGCTTTTGCAAATTTTAATGCATTATTAATAATTTTGTAACATATTTCTTCAAGCTCTTTAGCAGAAAATGTTATTTCAGTGCTGCCTCTGATAAGAGCCTTAGTCACCATGTGCACTATTTCCAAGCTACCACACAACCTGAGCTTTTAATTTGTTCCCCCTGTTCAAACACAGGAAGGACCTTCTGAGAATAATATTCCTCATTATCTGATTGCTTTTGTGAATCGTTTCCTGCGTTTCTAGGTATGCTTATCATCATATCGTAGACAGTACAGATGGGAGACCTATTAACTAATCTAGTGCATGCTCCCCCTCTTACTGCCACAATGAGACATCATTTAATTTGTGGAACATATTCCCATCCAGATAAATCCATATTTGTGCTTTGGAAAAAAGTAACAACAATGCCAGGGATAAAAAAAAACCAACCCACCACACAAAAAAAAATCACCAAAAAGATGTTTCCATAATTGCTAAAAAAAGCAATCTGTCCCTTTGCTCAAGTCACCTTTGCCTATCCATAAATGCCTTTGCAAAAGCAGGGTGCAGAAAGGTGATCAGGGGATGTGCTGGATGGAGTAAGAGGGTCTTGCTCCCTCCCTTGCCCTTGCTGTAGGGTGCAGGAGGAAAAAGACCCAATTAGCTGAAAACTGTTAGCAGGTAAATGATCTTTACTGTGGGCCCAGAAGCTGCCAGATGACGGTGTAAGGAGATGGTGAGAGATAGTCACAAAAGGATCTGAGAAGAAAAGGAGATTGACAATTTTTGACTGAAAACGTATTTGTTGAAAAATAGTGAACTGACAAAAGTGAAAAACTTCAGAATAACATTTCAACTTCTTCAGAATGTACTGATTTTTCATGAAAAATGTGAAATATAAAATGCCTATATAATTTTCTGTAAGTGTTCACATTTTTTCAGTTGACAAATCAATTTTTTCTCTCAATTTTGTAATTGGATTCTATTTTATTTCCACCAAAATTCTGAAGAGGTAAAAACAGAAAAAGTGTGTGGGAGGAAATGATGCTGGTGCCTNTGTATTTAAAAATGTTCAGACACTGCTTGAAGATGCTCAGGAAGGACTAAAATCTTTTGTTTCCTTTTAATACCATGTAGTCATTTACATATTGGTATGTAACATGTAATCTAATAAGTATATGCAGTCCTATATATTTTGCAGTGAGAAGTTGCCTTGCAATGGTTGTTCATACCCCATCTTCTGCTGAACAGGAATGAAACGGTTTTTGTCTGCCCTCCTGAGAAGGTGAGGAGAAGACAAAAATGCCCTGGTGCCCTGGGACTGCTTGCAGGGCACTGAGTGGGGTTGGGGGGAAAGCAGAATCCCATGAGCACATGCTCTGGCAGTGGCCAGTCTCAGACTAGCAGAAAGGATCGTTTTGTGGGGTTGGGATGAATTTTATGCCATTCTGGCACTTACCAAGGTGGGAATCCATCTGTCCGTCTGTAGTGTGTGTGAGCTGAGGCAGTGTCAGTAGGACAGCAGCGGGATGATTTGGCTGAGATGTCAGCACTTCTGCTGCAGTGGTTGCTGTTGCCTGGTAAAGAGGCAAAAAAAAAGGATTGCAATAAATAACACTGGTGAAGTCTAGCCACTCAGTGCTTCATAAGAGATGGTTTCTTCTTATGTCTAATGCTGCAACATCTTCAAGTCATTACAGGGATAAAAAACCTGTCATTGTTGAGGTGTGTTTTTCTTTCTGGAAGTTTCAGGGTTCCACATTTGAGAAAAATGAATCATTTTTAACAACCTGGAGCATGAACCTGCAGATTCTATATACATGGTGACCACAGAGCCAAAGAAAGGAAAGGTTGCTGGGCTATCACTGTGCTTCTCCAGCTCTAAGCATTTTGTCACATCTAGTCTACTTCAGCATATCAGTTTTTGTAATCAGGGGACAAAGGGGAACTGTCAGTCTCAGATAACTGGCTTCGTTATATCCTAAGGGTCAATGCCCATTTTATTCTGTCTTTTCTGTAGCTCAAAAGCCCACCTGCAGACCTTTGCCTGTTGTCCACTGACATAGTTGGAGAAGAGCAGTCCTTGTGCTATTTTCCTTGTGGGTATTGCTTACTGCTCTTTAATTACCAGTGCAGGACTCTAGCACTAGTCCATTTCCATGCCATCAAACTGATGACAGCCAGGGTGAGCCCCGTGGGGCTTGAACACTGGCAGGGCAGTGAGGAGAGGGTGGCACTGGAGGGAGCACCCCAGAATGGGGCAGAGGGTAGATGCCAGCTCCAGCAGTGCCATGGCACAGTGGGCATGTGGGAGGCAGCTCGACAGAAAGCAGAAGGGCAGACAGCGGCAGACAGCACTCCAAAGGGCATGAGGAAAAGCTCCTGTTAACCAAGAAATTTTTTGTTGTGAAATATCATTTCCTTGTCTCAGACAGATGCATATGATAGATAAAATTATATTTGTAAAACGATATTCATCTCTGGCGATGGCTTCTTTTAGGTCAGGGAAAAAAAAGTGGTAATTGCAAGGATAAAGGGAGGACAAGGGGGAAAGAGATGGGAAAACAGTGCCAGTGGTGAGGATTTACCCTGCAAATCTGTGTGACTGGCCCTGACTACTGCAGCAACAGCTACAGTGAGAATACTTTTTTGTTGACTTTTCAGTTTTTTAATTACCAGCAAGTTGGTAATGGCATGCAGAATCAAATTCTGCTTCCTTTCACACTCCAGACACTCATGTTTAGACCACAAGTCCATAAAATTATCAAAGGAAAATATTATTGGCTGTAACCACCTCAGTAATATTTTTACAACTCCTGATTGACCACAAATCTATATTTAATAAGAAAAACAAAGCAAACACACACCCCATTCACTTCAGCTGATGCTGTACATTTAACTGGGGAAACACATTTGTTCTACAGGGAGGCAGGAATTGCAGACCGTGCCTAGGAAAATATTCTTATTATATCCATGACTGGAAAAAATATAAATTTTCCTTTTTAGGTATTTTCATAAGTTGTTTCAGGCTTTATCAACTCAACTGGCCTCCTGATAAATTATTGCAAATATTGTACTCTGCATATTCATTGTAGTGGCACATTAGAGAAAGACTTTTATGTTTTGAGTACCTTACACAACATAATTCAGAAATTAAGTCTTGAGTGGTTAAAAAATCACCCCTTCAGGGATTTGGATTCCCAAGGAAGCATAACACAACCTGAAACAATCTTGTCTTTTCTACTCAGGTTTCAAGACTTGGAAGGTCCTTCTTTTCATGCTTCTAGAGAGGTGTTAAGGAAAACTAAGATAGCTTTGAACATTGAGGAAAACACTTGGAGCCACTGGGAAGATACTCTGAGGTAGAGCAGGGGCTTATGGCTTGTGTCAGGACCTTCAAAAGAAAATATATTCCCTGCAGAGTTAGCCTGGGCCTCAATGCTGAACTGCACTTGGTTCCCATTCAAGCCACTAGGCACTTGAGTTTATCAAGGGTGTAACACGATGGTCTCAAGGTGGACCCTGAGGGTATTTTACCATGTGCTGTAGAGACCTGCATGATGTCTCTAGATCAGGGTGCAGGAAAGCTCACTACTGCTGGATTGCCCACCTGATGGCATGCCTATCATGTCTTCTCCTTGCTTCTACCTACCCAAAACATGTGTCCAGCCAGTGGGGTGAGCTCCTACTGCTGCTGGTTGCATAGAAGCAGAGTGTACAGAGTGGTATCAGAGAGGGAGGGCATATCTTGTGATGAGGGCATGGCTTGTGGTCATGGGAGGTGAGGGCAGCTTGCTGCATTGAGGAGGTATGTGGTGGGGAGTGCATGGAAAGAGCTGCCTCAGGTGACAGCCACAGCTGTGCACCCCAGCAGGTTTCTGGCTTTGGACTGGTGTTTCTGAATCAACACAAATGACACAAAGCACGGTATGATTCTTGCCTGATGCAGAGCTGCGTGGACTGGAAATTACTGTGGACATTACATAAGAGTGGACACCTTGGAGAAGCTGTGACAACTGCCCATGTCATGCCACAGAGGCAAGGGAAGCTTTGCCAGACCAGGGCTAAGTTAATTCAGGTCACATCTACAGCTAGGAAATTTGATATTGACAAGTTAACAGATAATACCTTGCAATTATTTCTGCTTGCCAATACACCTGAAATTACAGAAGCCATGAATAGAGCTGGCAGGAAGTGGCAATTGGTTCCCAAGTGTCTACAATTTGCTTCTGTACAGGCAAGAATGAGTGTCCACTGAAAGGAATGCCACTCCCATCATTGCACAGTGCTAGGTCAGCCACTGGTTAGCAGTATGGACTGAACTGTCCCAGACTGGTGGGTGTCTCCATGGACAAGCAAGAGCCTTATTCCTAACATTTTTTGTGCTCATTAGCTTCTGGCCTCCCCTGGAGGAGGCAAGTTCCATTTCAGGAACCCAAACCGCTTTCTAGCACTCTGACTCCTAAAGTCCTAATGTACTCTTAGCTATCCACAGCTAATGTAATGACACAAGAAAAGTTGCATGATAGAAAAAGCCAGCAGTAGATACAATCTGTGTGCTTAGATGACAGGCAGGACTGGCATACCATTTCTTTGTATCAGGTTTTTCCTGGGAATAGGTTCAAAGTGCTGCCAGTAGCAAGTTTTGTACCATGACCTCTCTCCTATTGCTGCTGGTCTGTGTCCAGGCAAATGGTATTGATAAGGACTCCTGGTACCTTCACTTCTTTGCAGGGCCAGAGCTCATACATTGCCTGATAGCTCTCCCTCCTGCAGTAGTTTTAGGAGGTGCCAGCAAGATAAGTGTGACTAGTTCCTCACTGGAACTAGTGAGGCACTGGAAGCAGTAAAGTATCTGATGCTGGGATTTCCCATATACTGGCAATCTTGAACAATTGCTTTGCTGCTGCTGGGCTCATATCCCCCACTGTTCTTCTCCTTATGGGCACCCTGACCACTTGGGCTTAATTTACCTGTTTCTGTCACTTCTCCCCCCACATTCTGTACCTCCCTTTCCTTCTGTAGATGATCTGCTGGTCTGATGGGGCCTTCTGAAAGCAGGTCACTTCTGTGTCTTGTGGGATGCTATTTCTGCCACAGCTTATGTGAGAGTACTTCTCCTCCTAGTCAGAAGACCCAGCTAAAGGAGTGGAAAGTCGTATTGCTGTTTCTTGCTGCATGCAGGAAAAATGAAATCTCTCTCATTTTTCATTCTGTAGCTCAGCAAGACCAAAAGTTGCTACTTTTATCTAAAACTATGGGCATAAGTGGCTTTTCAGTTGGCCGGCTGCACTGAAATATTGGAGGGAAACGGGAAACTTTTCTTTTTCCTTAGGCAAATGGAAAAAAATCTGAAAAATTTAATTAGTGGCCAAGTAAAACATTTCATTTGACTTAAAATAATAATTTTCTTCACTATAAAATGAGAATTTCCAGAGTTTTATATTGTGAAGGAAACCAAAATTTTTCTCTTTTGGATAGAGTCAAAATTTTCTAGTGAAAGGTACTCCATGATTAACTGTTATCTATGGAATATGCTTCCATCCTTACTCTCTTCCTTGTGTAGGCTTTTCGACCTTTACCTTGACAGAAGCTAAGTGAGGACTTAGACAGGAGCAATGCAGCTGCATCTTGAAGAAGGAAAAAAAACATAAGAAATCCATATCAATCATGTTCACCCCTCCACCCCCCAATATTTTGTTGTGTCTGCCTTTACACAATTTAACTCTACAAATAAAATCCCTTTGCAAAGTGTAAGGGGAGTGCGTGACAGAAACAAAAATAAAGGGCATGTTTATGAACAGCTCTTTGTCCTTCCTCTGTTTCAGTGCTGAAAATATTTTTGTGTTCTGTTTCATGACTTGGACAGTGTTAAAAACACCGAAGCACTTTTATTCACACATCATCAACTTGTACGAAGGAAATAAAAAATAACATTGCTAGCAACTTTGATACCATATATGTGACAAATATTGTGATGCAATTAAAAAAGTGCTATAAATTATGCCCTGCTGGACCTTGCAATTAACCACTAGGACAAGCCAAACACTTCCTATCGCTGAAAATCAGAATATCTGAATAACTGAGGCCTCTGAATGTGTCCTTTGAAGAGCAAGTGTTGCGCCATCTGATGATAATTTTACTGTGCCCTGCATTTAAGAGCATCTGCACTTAGTACCTGTGAAAAAATATTTTCATGTTTTGTCTTTTCATAAAGGCCAAAGGAGCACATTTGCTGCAACTTTTTTCTAAGGTATGTTACTGTGATATACTGTGCCATAAAAATGAAATACAAATCTGTAGACCACTCTCCTATGAGGAAAGGCTAAGAGAGTTTGGATTGTTCAGCTTGGAGAAGACTCTGGAAAGACTTTATAGCAGCCTTTCAGTACCTAAAGGGGCCTTCAAGATGGGGACGTACTTTTTTAAACTGCATGTAGTGATAGGACAAGAGGAAATGGTTTTAAGCTGAAAGGGGGCAGGTTTGGAGTAGGTATTAGGAAGAAATTTTTGACTGTGAGGGAGGGGAGGCACTGGAACAGATTGTTCAGAGAAGTGGTGGATGCCCCATCCCTGGAAACGTTCAAGGCTAGGGTGCACAGGACTTGGAACACCCTGATCTGGTTGGATAGGGCTCTAAGCAATCTGATCTAGCTGAACATGTGCTTGCCCATGGCAGGGGGTTGAGACTAGATGACCTTTCAACCCAAGGTCCCTTCCAAACCAAAACATACTATGATCCTATGATATATCTGAATATAAATGTCTTCTACATGGTGAGAGCCAAAAATGATCTTGTAAATACAGTTAAGTCCATTTTTCCACTGGAGTCTTGTTTCTCTTCTGAAGCTGCATGTGTAGCCTTCTGAGAGATTTGCTTTGTCCCAGCTTCCTGGGGATCAAGCCACAGGGTGGGCTCAGGACACATCTGTTGCACATGGACATGGACTGCGGTGCTCCTGTGCACAGCTCCCTTTGACATCACCTGCACTGCATCTCCACAAGATCAATAAAATGGAAATGTCATCTCTTCATCACCAAGAAGGAGAGGTTGGTATTAAGTTTCAGCAGTCGATGTTTGCAGCGACAGAAATTGATACACGCTCCTTGTGTTATTGCAAGGCTCGAAGCTGTTTGCAGCTGTGTCTTTATCAGAAATTCTTGCCTCTCTGCCTCTGTCAAAGACTTTTAAATTACTTTATATTTGTAGCTTTCGAGCCGCTGGATCTCTGCTCATATCCTTTAATTTGTTGAAATACAGCAACAGCACTGTGGCCAAGGTAGCATGCTTGAAAAATTGTTTTACTTATGAAGGTGTAGCCTACTCTGACCAGTTCTGAAAGTAAGATGGGACTGATGAAGCATTGGCTGACCAGAAAGCAAGGTAAGGGCAGGTGCGTTATTTGTTCCTAAATCCTAGTCCTACCATGCAGCCCCGTTCCTCTCTGCACAAGCTCCCACATGTCTATTTGAAAAGCATGGTCACCCAGTCTGGGAACAGCAGTAACACCAGGAGCCTCAGGTGGCCAGTTCACCAGCTGTGATTGCAAGTGGCTATGAGGGGAAGAGGGTTTTTGGAGTTTGCTTGTGCACAAACTACCAGCTGAAACGTATTCACACAAAGCTTTTGTTAAACAAGTCAGAATAACAAATGCATATGTAAAAAAAGCAAAGAATTCATTAACAGAAAAGATGGCAAAATTAGCTGAATAAATAATTCACCACAAATTTCTCAATTCTGTTTTGTACCAAACATTTACATTAACCTTCTAATTCTTCAATATGCTGAAGTTCTGGGAGGATTGAAGTCAGTTGAAAGTCTGTGACTATTAATGAAAATAATGGTATAAAACCTATCACTTCGGTAAGGCTTGCAGCTAGGTCTTATATAATTGTGATTTTCCAACATTTGTACCCCAAATCAGAAGAGCACTTCAGCACATGCTTAAGTGCAACTCTCCATTTTATCTCTTCTCATGGCTCTGTGAGGAGTTGTAGCTGTTGCTCAGGTAAATACACTTAAGAAGAAAATTAACTCGTGTTTCAGGATAAATGGAAATACCACAGAATTTTGAAAGAGTTTTTTGAATCACAAAACCCTCAGAAATGGAGGGCATACTGCCACTTAAGTAAAAAAATATTAACGTTTTCAGTACTTGGGGACATGGTGCACAGCCAGCAACCTCCTTAAATGTTCCCTCACAAAGGGATTTATTTATCAGATGGTTGAGTGAAAAGCACAGGTTAACAAAATGCTGTTGTAGTGGTGCTGCTCAGTGGAGCTCCTCAGCAGATACTCAAGTGTTAGCAAATCCGACTTAGTTCTCATGCCTTGTGGCTTTTCCCTCTTCGTAGACCTCCATGTTTCATTAAGACCAGTGCATTGGCTAAGCAATGGTATTTCTAATCATTTGGGTCAATGCTGCTGTATTGCCTTTGCAACATTGATTAAACAGTTAAAATACAGCATCACGAAACCAATGAGAACTTGGAAGTACAGCTCACTACTGCTTCCAGTCACTTCCACAGATAGCAATAAAAAGTTCAATCAATGAATTGGGATTTCATCAGCAAGACTTAACCTCAGTCATCATCTGTAGCAGCCCTGAGGTTTTAAACACCACACCATGACCCCTCATTATATCTTGGATACAGAGGCCTTAGCTGAACCAGCAGTTTCTGGTCAGGGATTTGTTTATCATCAGAGATGATTTTGTTTTTGCCATTACTGAATTCCCAGTGTGTATGTATCTTCTTTTTGCCTCTGCCACTCAGAACAGTCTCCATTTCTTGTTAATTTATAAACAGTGCGATGAAATCAAATGAGACTCCCATAGGGCTTTCTCTTTATTGTAAACATGGTAATGCTCAATGAAAACACTGAGGTATTTCAGCTACTAAACCCGGCAGAAAAAAATAATAGTTTTGGGGAGGTGGTAGCAAGTCAAATACTGCATTTGTTTGAGGTAGCATCTAAAAGTTTGTTTACTCTTATTTTATAAGTATCCAAACATGTTGGTTTTTCCCCAGAAGAATTTTCTGGCTCTGACAAGATGGAAAGATCAGGTAAGCTTCTCTGTGTGCAATATATACTAAATGCAATTCTTCCTCGTTTTTGGGGAAAAATTTAAAAAAATTAAGCAGGTAGGAGTTGAGCCCTTGTTTCATCTTTTGAACATGTAAAAGAATATGCTGAGTTGTCTCTTTCAAGCACTCCAAATAAAATAATGGTATTAAAATGTACTTAAGCACTCTGCAAAGTTCTGCTTCATCCCATCATCAGGTGGAACAGTAAATTCAATTTTTTTCAAAACTGAAAAAAAACTTTTCAAATATCTTCTCCTGGTGGAACTCTCTCCTGCTTAAAAAAGGTGAAAAAATAGGAATTAATTACACTGACTACGTAAATTCCAATAGAAATGATTTCTGTTTCTAGACATGGGACATTGCTCTTTATTATCTTTATGATGTTGCAAAACTACTGAGCTTATAATATACATTAAAAGTAGGTACTAAGCTTTCTTAAATTAGAGTGTTGGCTATGCCCATGCCTTGCCTGTGATGAGTCGGTATCAGTTGCTGTGTGTATCCAGTGCCTGTACACCTGAAAGGTTACAGTGGATCTTTCCTCACTCCATGAAGCAGAAGCATATTTTTCTGTAAAGTAGAGCAATGTGGCAGCAACACAATTGTTCTGCTGGGTGAATCCTTAAACAAAGTGAGATGGAGAGAACTGATAGACTATATTTAAAGTCTATAAAAAGTTAACAACCTCTTCTCAATAATTATGTATCTATAAAAAATAAAGATGATACAGGGCCAAAACTTAATGGCATTTATGTTAATGTAATACTGAGCACTCACAGGCGGTAGATATCCACAAAAGTGGGTCACATATAGCTTAGAAGCTTTATGTTGTATATTCTGTTCAGCATGTGTCTGTTCAAATAAGTTTTTTGTGTGTAAAGTGAGCAAGTCACCTCCAGTATGGCACTGTTTTGTGTGTGTTACCTGTATTCAAGTGAGGACACATGTCCTGGTTCCATGTCCTTTTATTTGCCTTTGTTCACATAAAGTCCCACTGCCTACCCAGGATGGAAGCAAATGAAAGTATGAAAGTGAGGACTTTATGCCAGATGATACCAGTTCATTGTCACTTTATACTGGCTTTACGGCAGGCTGGTTTCACAGGGTTGCCCTGCCTTGCAGTTACTGTATGTGAAACCCTCCATGCCTGTGTGATTAAAGGAGTAAAAAGTAATCTCCGCAGAGGCCAGAGTGAAGAAGTATTGTGGGACGAAGGAAAAATACAAAGACCTTTGGGAATCCAAAGAAATACGTTCCCCTCTATTTTTTTAACTGCAAACCCTGGTCCTTATTTCCTTGCCGCATTTATAGAAAATTCAAAGTTATATCAGGCATTAAAATGACAAATTGGCTGATTTTGTCTGTTGTTATAAATATGGAGCACTATTTGCTTGTCAGGCAGCTTCATAATTAGCAGCGATCTATGTGGTATCAAGGCAAGAGATCATCAGATCAAGTTTCATGTTTATTCCACAGCCAGCATCTTCCCTATTGCTAATGAAAGTGTCTCTCAGGGACTGGCATATCTGAGCCTGGCAGCTATGTAACATCACTCTTTGAGTTTCACTTCCATCCCAGCCCTCATTCTCATTTGGGTTTTGATCATATCCTGTATTTATAAATTTATCCTGTTCTGAAATATGTTTTCTATAGTGCTTTTTAAGACAATGCGAAACAATATGTTTGCTAGTAATTTTTGCTGCTGGTAAGTGTGTGCTTTTTTGGGGGTGAGTGTTTATACTATCCTGGAGTGTGGTCAGGTTTGTTATTTCGTATGGATAGGACACGTGTGTTCATGAAGACATGAAAAGCCATCAGGTCCCTAGAAGTTCACATTTTGCCTTCTTCTCCTTCCCAAAGCTTGAAGATTTTAGTTGGGGAAACTAAAATGTCTCTGAAAAGACATGATTTAATGAGGAAAAGAATTGCAAATAATGCAAAGATGGAAATGGGATTCTTTAAGAAATTCCATGCTTTCATTCACTAAAATACTCACTGCAGAAAATCTCCTCATCTTACCTTTTCCCAGTCCAGCCTTCATACTGTTGTGACTGTTTCTGTATAATGTGAAGAAGCTGATGGTTCAGTATAAGCAATAAGATCACAGGACTTTTGATACTGGAGCACTGGATCAGTTGTCATGTCATGACATACATATTCATAACCTAGCAGGCCTTGTAGTCGATTTATGCATAAGGGACTGATAAGAAAAAAATTGATTTATGATGATCTCAAAAACATGGTCTCCCAAGATGTATTCTGCAGCTTTGAGACCTACAGTTTAGGCTCTATTAATTTTATAGTGCTGTCTGGAATTATCCATCTGTTTAAAGGTTAACTGTCTTTACACTTTTGAAATGGGTAGTTCTGTTTTGGTTCTTGCTTTGTTCATGCCACTGATTTATAAATTATTAAATCTATCACTGCACAAAAAGACTGAAATTGGTTTCCAGATTACAACATCTACTTATTTCAAACTTTCTTTAGCAACTTTCTGATGTTATCTTAAATACTCTGTTAAGTGCTGGGAGGAGGGGAAACATTGAACCCAGTGGCATGTGTTGTACAATGAACTTTCTGCAAAAACCACCATTACTATTACATGAAAGTTGTGATGTGCTCAGAGGGGCACACTGGCCAAAGCCTGCAGCACAGCACCATACCAGACAAACTCTAGCCTGTGGTCACACAGTGAGAAAGGTGGTGGACTTGCCTGGTTGAGAAAGAGCTACAGACAAGACCCATATAGTACGATCTTTTAATATTTGAGTAAAGCAGTCAGGCTATGTAGTAGTGTTGTTTTTCTGTCAGGGCAACTGAGCTGGTCTTGCTCTTTTGGAAACTTACTGTTGGAGGGAAATTAGGAAGAAGCAGGGATGGAATGGTGATGTGCATGGTATGGTTCCGAGTCCATGTGCCTCCCAGCAGGCACCCGTCATCCCTTGCTTGAGGGTCTGGAATGAACAGCAGTGTGGCAAATGACTTTGAGGTCCATGGTTCCACTCACACAGCCTATTACTGTGTGAGTACAGGTTGGCTTTATGATGCTTGTTGACAATGCTGTAGGTGCCAATCACAAAGTTCTCATCTCTTCTACAGAGAACCTTTCTGCCAGTGCTCTTCAGGAGCTGGGCAGTTGTCTTTGTTTTTAGCATGTGGGCATTTGAAAAGACAAACTAAGAACATACAGCTAGCAAAGTGTCTGAAATTCCACAGGGTTTTCCTTTCTGTTCCACACACATCTGTGGGTTTCTGTGCTGCCACTCCTTGTTGTTGATGCTATCCAAGGATGTTGAACCATTGTGATAGGTACCTATCACGATCTTGGTAACTGCAGGGCAGTGACAGTTTTATTGAAGTTACAATGTTTTGTCTTGCATCTCTTTATGTTTTTTTGTATAGAATCTTGCAGATATATCAGAGATTTTCTGCAGAGCTAAGCTGTAAAAAAATCATGCTATTAATTTTCTAAGTTGATTTTGGACTCTTAATTAACTTTGGCTGCAGCATACAAGCTCCAGCAGAGACTTCCTTTCTCAAAGCACAGGAGACTGATCCTTACATTCCCTGCTGCTTTTGGACAGATACTAACCCAGGAGAGCCATTTTCCTTGTCTTTCTTGCTGGATCAGCAAAAGCAGAAATATCGCCTGTGCAGTTCTCTTGTATATAGAATGAGTAGCTCAGCTTTAGCATAGTTCTGTGAGAAGGCTATTTCACAGAAAAAAAAAAAAAAAAGTGTTTTGCAGTATTATTCCATCCCACAGCTTGAGAAAAACTGCATGAGCATTCATCATCCGATGATAGTCAGCCATGGGTGAAGAAGTTTGTTACAGAGACTGATAAATGTTGAGCAACTACTGTTTCCAGAAAGTAATATTCAGAGTTTCATACACTTCGTATTCGGATACTTGGCATTTGCATGTGTAAAACTGAAGAAATTCCCAAGAGAATACTGAATAAATACCTTATGATCTGGTCCATTAACTTCACTGGAGAGGTCAGCTGTAGATCTATTAGAAAATAGCATTTTGCCCATATACAATTTGTTTTTCTTTCATTTAAAAATGAAAATGGACAGGCTTTTTTCAAAGATGGTCTATTGTTAAACTAAATTATTTTAGTTTATGTTGGAAATTGAAGTTTCTGGGTTTGAAGTTCTTGCATTTACAATGTAAAGTTGAAAATTCCTACATAAAAAGACACTTTATGTGAAATAAATTATTTAAATGAACTCCTAATTTTCCAGTGAAAGCCCAATTATGTTGGAAAATTTTTAACCATTTTCTCAAGAGTAGAATCCTCAAGAGAAATGAAATATAGCTGGTATAGTCTCAAAGAATCATAAAACCTATCCAAAGTTACAGGATGCCTCAAGAGTTCACTTAATTTACTTCTCATAGTATGCAATGTTACAGGCAGAAAAAAAGATAATGGTTTAAATGATGGTAATGAAAAGTTTAAATTATTATTATCAATATATTTTAAACAAGCATTGATTTCCAAACCACTGGCAAATAATTGTTTCAATGTAACTTCTAATGTGTAACTTTTACCCAAACCAGTCGTGTAATTTTTTTAAATTAATTTTCCTTTTGTCTCATGCTCAGAGATTCCAGCTAGAAGCCGGGTGCTGTTGTGCCAAGGGGTGTAGGGATACAGGACTTAGCAAGAAGCCCCATGCTGAAGGGCATGTCATCTGAAGAATCCCATTTCCAAAGTTTTCCTAGAGATCTCACTTGTTCCTCGAGGATTTCCAATACATGCTTAAATATGTTTTTGTCAGTAAATCACATGTTCTTTTGAAGGGGGGGGCAACATTTGTAATTTCAGTTTTACCAACAATTGTACATCATGGGTTGAGCTTGCCAGTGTATAACATCCACGAACTTCAAACGTCAGTCTGCAAATTACCAATCTCTTCCTGAGATGCTATGGTTTGTGAGCAGGCACGGTTTTGCTTTTTAAGCAAGAGGCAAGTAAGAGAGATGTTGTTGTAGCAGATAATTACTAAAACCAAACCTCATGGCTGTGATTGCAGGAGCTGTTGTGATAAATACAGGTAAAAATTGCAACTCTGAAAATAAAAATGCATTTATTTAATAGCTTTCTGTGACCACAATGTAATTGAAAGGGATGCTGAGATCTCATTACTACTGAAAGGGTCTCCTCTGTATGTGGAAATGTGGACATAAAGCAATAGGGGAGAACTGAACATTACAAACATTGACCTGCTTCCTTCGGCTCTTGATTAGTCCGGGAATGAGGAAGATCTGCACACCCATCTGGCAATCTCTTGTAAATATTGACTTCTAGGGAGCAATGCCATCCTGCCAGCTCACAGCAGTGCCTGCCTTTGTTACTGCCAGATTGTGGCATTTCAGATAATGGCTGTCCTGCCCAGGAAAAGTTTCATCATTCCTTTAAGGAGCTCAAGATACTTTAAGCAGAGCAAATTTGCCTAAACCAAGGTATCTAGGGCCGTGAAAGACAACCTGAGCATCCTGCTGGTCCCTCAGCTCCCAGTTCTGGTGTTGGCTGGGTCTTCCATAGGTCCCTTGTCATATCTCCCAGTTACCATGTGGATGCTTAGGGAATCTAATTGCAGGAGCTACTTACATCTGGGCAACTAAAAGGTGCCCTTTTGTGTCTCTGTGTCTGGGAGCACAGCTGCCATGCAGTGGTAGAGCAATAGGCAGTCAGACACTTGCCCAACGAGTACTCCAAGAAATTTAGAAACTTTATAGTAAAGCTTGTTGCAGTATCAACTTTGTGGAAGTACCCCAAAAAACTGAGGGAATTCAGGAACAATGATGAACTGCATGCCACTGGTAAATTCTTGAGGCACTCCTCTAACAATGTTGGAAGCTGCACTGTTTTGCAGAATGAAATTTGGCCCTTCAGAGATGAACCTGTCCTTGACAGGTTCCACTAAAAGAGCAGAAAGGTGAAAACAAAAGCTAAAGGAAAAATTATCAGCTTCCCTAGCAGGGAAGGCAGTGCTGTGAGCACAGCTGGAAGATTGCAGGAGACAGGGATGAAGAAGTGTGTGCATGTTCAGCAAAGTGCAAGGCCTTACATGACATGCCCATGCTCCTTCTGAAGGTCTACTGAGCTCTCAGACCAACACTCTACTGTGAAAAGTGCAGAGTAAAAGCACATGGCCTCAAGCACAGCTTTTGAAGTTTGCAAGCAAGAGGTGGGATTAGAAACAAATAACCACTCAGCGTAGACTAGCTGCTTATGTGGGAAGGTGGGTACACTTTTGGCTCTAATGTCAAGAAACATGTCAAAGCTCTCTTCTGTGTCTGGACTCCAGAAAGTGCTTATGAAGAGAAAGAAGGACAGGATGCACTTGTGGTGTGGTTTTCACTGGGCTGCCCCTGAGGATGGATGGATGGATGGAAAAGAAATCATGACTGAGCGAGTGGCATTAGCTTTGAAATCATTAATTATGACTTGTATCTTTCCTGCTTTCAGATAATGCGTGTGATGCATGCACACCAGTAACAATTTCAGTTGTCTGGGGAGCGTGTGGAAT
Source organism: Scytalopus superciliaris (assembly GCA_013400415.1). NCBI lineage: Eukaryota > Metazoa > Chordata > Aves > Passeriformes > Rhinocryptidae > Scytalopus > Scytalopus superciliaris. The sequence continues at coordinate 1,034,825 of VXBX01008609.1, forward strand.
TAAGCCACAAGCACCAGCAAACAGTGACCATGACCCATATCCCCCTTGCCTCAGATGCCTGGCTTAAGTCTTACTTCATTTGCCTGCCTATGGAGAGACCTGGGGAGTGACTGGTCAACTGAAGTGCTTGCTGCTGTCCCGAATTTGGATGCCATGGCTGTGATGGCACCAGTTACCCACCATCAGTAGGCAGCCTGAGTGTGGCCTCCAGCACTCGTGACACAAGCCAGATTTTTGCTCTCAAGTCACTTGCACAGCATTTTAAGTGCAAATACATGCAGGCAGTGTTTTGATATTAGTTGGGAATAAACAGGCACAGGCTCAGCTGAAGTTTTATGCTATCCCTCTTTCAGTTACGTTGTACAAATGTCTGAATAGCTGATGTAATAAGACTGATGGTCAAAATAAGTCTGACTTAGAGCAAAAAGGAATTAGGAGGAAACAGAAAACATGAACTTTTACCACTGAAGCAGCCAACTGCTAACTTGTTATGATACATATCATACTAACAATAAATGGTAGTGACCATTAATGATAAGGGTAGTACCCTCCTGGATATTTTTCCAATCCTTCTACCTTTCTCATGCTCCTACTCCCTCTCTCTGTTCAAAAATATGTTTTCTCTGGATGCTGGTTCAAAACCTCTCAGAACTTCCTAGGCATGTGTTTTGGTTTTTTTTGTTAAGTGCCAGGTGGTGAAATAAAAAAAGACAAGCAAGCAGAGACTTTTTGTTACTGTGATTAATTTTCACATTCTTACAACTCCTGATCCTGGCTGCATCCTGATGTGGAAGATTCAGCATTTAAATAGCATTCATGGGTTACTATTGATCAGGGGGCTGGGGGAAGTGCATTTATTCCTCCTGGATTACTCCTTCTCCTGCTTTATAATTATTTGTTTCCACTTGTAGTGGGTTTTGTTATTTAGTGTTTAAAAGTAGTTTAATTAATCTCTTCTGTTGTTGTTTTGAAAATGTGACAGACACTCATGAGATAGATAATGGATTGATAAAGAACACTTGAGGGGACCCTGGAGTGCTCATCATTTGCTAGGTAGGGTATGTTAAACATAATACTGGTAAGATCAAGCCCTTCAGGACAAAAAATGAAAGAGGCATTTAATTGGAACACTTAGCAATCACAAAACCAAGACAGAGGTTAAATTGTTTTGAGCAAGAGAAATTAATACATTAAAGGTTACATTTCCAACTGTGAGGCTGCAGAGCCAGGCTCTTATGCAGTGTCAGAATTACATAAGGCAGAAGAAATGGCTCTGAAATGATTGTGGAATCATTAACAAAAGCCAAGGCAGAGTAAGACATTTCCCAGCAGGAGGGTGTGAAGAAGAATAAAGACATGGAGAGAGCTCATTAAGAATGAATTGCAGACCATAAACATTTGAAACCACTAAGTGTGGAGTTCTATCTGTTATCTAATGACTCAGAAATTATAAAACTAGCAATGACTTTCAGAAAAGGAGTTGACTTTGCAGGAGGTTGTTTGCCATTATGAAAAAAAGGTAATTTTTTTTCTAGTTGGGGGAAAAAAATAAAAATCCTTCATCTTTGTAAATCAGCACAATTTAAGCAACTTCAGCTATACCCCAGAGAGATTTCCTTCTGTATAATTACACATTGTCTCAGATTTAGTAACAAGGATGTTGAAATGGAGGAACAGCATAGAGGATGAAGGAAGAGACAAGAGGTTCATTTCTTACTGTCTGACTGCAAATGATTAACCTCTTCATCTTTGAAAAGATCTAGCAAGTGCTGAGATCTCCCTAATTAGTAGGAATTTCATTTTCTTCATTTTGATTAAGGTCTAGAACAGTCTTTGCCTGATAAACAAATGATATTCAAAGAAACGAGGGTGAATTAAACACACTGACCAAACTCTGGTTTGTAGGATGCAGCCTCGGCAGATCTACACAGAGCACAGAAGGTGGCGGATTATGTGACACAAGAAGCTACATTTTTAATAGCAATACATATGACACAACCATTGCACCAAGCTACCAGGGCATTCCTCCAGCCTTCCAAAATGGGAGTGTATTGGTGTACTGGATTTATACTGAAGAGATTTCCAAACTAAGCATCCTATGGGATGCGTTGAGGGAGGAAGAGCACAAGGCACAAACAAGAAGGTCTAAAGAGTCGTATGAAAGCAATCCCCAGGGGGAAAAAGGTGTTTTTGGTTTGGGGAGCAAAGTGTAAAGAAATTGGCCATTACAGGTTGCTGACAGGTTATTGGAAGAGTTACAAAAGCAGGTCAGTTTGGTCTACCCTAGAAGCATTTGGTTTCCTGTTTTCTGCTGATATGAAAATCTTGCATTGTGAAATAACATGTCCTAAACAAAACATTTTATTAATTTGGCCTTTAGTCATTCTCTGTTTAAGATTTGGTCCACTCTGAAATAAAAGGTACCTTCAAGGGAAACTTGTAATTTCTTAGTTGTTAAGATTCAATAACATCAAAGTAAAATGTTAACAAATGCCCCCTTTATTTAAAAAAAGAAAAATTATTGAGGAACACACATTCATCCACGAATTCATCATAAGTTCATGAGCGTTGTGGTTTACTTATATTTGCATTTTGAGGCAAATAAAACTGGCAAGCCAAAGTGCTATCCTGCTCTGGTGTGAAAATGGAGAATGACAGGCTCTGGGAGAAGGCAGTCAGGGAAGGTGGGACGAGTGTACAAAGGTCAGCAGTAGAATTAGCTTTCATACTGTAGGCACAAAAATTTCTCATTTGAGGTGGCTGCAGAGATAGCTAAATGCATGCAAGGCCCATTTAATGGATCCAGTTTATAAAATTGGCTTCTACTTTCCAACCAGTGTTTATTTTGATGGTTGAATGACTTACAGTTCCAATTAAAAGCAGCTAGATGTCTAACTCAGTGACTGTGGCTATAGAAAATAGATCGCCTCTGCTTGGCTTTCATTTGTACTTGGTTTTAAAATGTACACACGTCTGAACAGGAGTAGGAGCTACAAGTAATTTAGGTAAGCTGAATTTACCTGCTTGCTGGCTGGGCAAGCTGGGCTTTGCTCTCTCCTCCAAGAGGGGAGATGACCCACCAATGCTGGCACCTGCAACTGCAAATGGGCGCGAAGATGGAGGTGACATTGAGGTGTCAGTCACAACCCTGCTGTGTGCTGGCCTGAATAGAAAATACCCTGTCTACAGCAAAGACCTGGCCTGGGGATTTTGCTGCCAGAGAGAGTGTTCCCTGTGCCATCCCAAGGCCACTCACGTGGTGAAATGTCAGTAGATATTTTTCTGCTCCTAATACTCTGCTCCCCTTGGCAAGTACCACATCCACCTGTGTCATTAGAAAGACAGACCCTCTTGCAGTGACAGAGAAAAAGGAAAAAAAAATCAGGGAGGAATTATATTAGTTTAAAATAGAGGCAAATGTTGTGGGACAAATTCTGTCCCTTCTGAAAGGAGTGATCTCCTGTTGTTTCCAGGAGACATGGCAAATTAAAATCAACAGTCCTGGACGTGACTGGGACATACTCAGGGAAGGTATGTGAGTAAAATGGCAACAAAAGCATATGTCCTTTCTGGCATTGTCCATCAGCATGAAATATTCCTGTGGAAGTATTCAAAAAGCTGCACGTTGTAAGGATCTATGTTAAGATCATGAAGTTCGGCTTGTCATTCAGACTTCAGAGGGGAGCTCGTTTGTGAACAGAGGATGAAAAGATCTGGAATTCATAAGAATGGGAGGGGAAAAAAAAGCCAAACGACCCTGAAATTTCTTTAATAAATAACCAGGATGGAACAGCTCCAGCAGGCAGACCAGAAGTGACAGTCAAATGTAACGTATCACTCAGGACACCATCAGGCATTTGCCTCCTGCTGCTGTTTGAGGATCTCTGGATGCTGCAGGAAGAGGTTTATTGTGGTGCAGATTTGCTGCAGAGTGTGCAGCATACTGCAATAACAGAGATATTTCCAATGGTCTTCGCTGCAATACCATGTACTGTATGTACTTAGCTGAAATCAATGGGACATGTAAATGAGAATAGGCACAATCCCTTCTACGGCAAGGAACAAAGCATCTGTGCTATCCTAAGCAAATAAAAGGATCAGCTCGTGCAGGATACACAAAGAGCTGTGACTGCACTGTACCATGAGGGGTCTGTTGTGAAGTTGAATATGTGTAATTTCCTAGTGGTTTGGGCAGGGCGAGGGGAACAATACAAAGCAAGCGAGATCTTTGCATGCTTCTAGCCGTGAATATTAGGTAAAGGTATAAAACAGAGGTTTGATGAAAACCTCTGTGACTGGAAAGCAAAATCTTTAAAGGGAAGGAAGAAAAGAAAGGTTGCATATATATAACTACTGAATAAACAAATTATATGTTGAGTCTAAATGATTAATTGCCCTGAAGAAATATATGGAACAGGCCAAACTGGAAAGAAAAAAAGCATATTTCAAGGACAAGACAAAAACAGACCCTAAAAGAACCACAGTTTTTAGAATTCCCCCTCCCTTGAAATAAATGTCCTTCTAAACAGCCACATGCCCCTGACTAAACAAAATTCAAATAATAAAATAAAACAAAACCCAGCGACTTAAGGGAGAGATGAGGGTATGGAAGTGGGAGGGAGGGAAGAAATACACCAGATAAAGAGGAAATATACAGTGTAATATTTCATCTGCTGATATACCACAGTGAAACATAAACTAATCCTCATTCATATGGGAATATTCACTCAGAATTTACTTGTGGCTTTGGTACTTTTTCTTGACTGGTTAGATTCCAGGTTTTCTGGAAGACCTGGAAAATTTGAAAACACAAATGTAGGTAAGAATTAAGTGTATCAATTCATTGTTGAGTTGCCAGTTCCTCCCTCTCCCATAAAAAACCCCCACACCTTGCAGATTGCATACCTTTGTGTGTGTATATAATAAAATAAATATGTTTAATGTAGTGTTACAGCTAGGGGTCATCTGGATATATACAATAACACACAATACCCATTGCTCAGTTAAGTACAAGGGAAAAAAAAAAAGATTTTCTTTGAAGACCAAAAGTCAGACCCAAGGTAACAAAAGTAAAGTGTAATTTACCCTGTATTTAAAAACCAAAGGAGTCTTTTTACTAGGGGGCTGCTGGTTCTATTCATGCCATTCCAGAAGAATATAAAAGAGACGCTTTGGGATTTTGAAGTAAAAATTCACAACAGTATGTCTTTACTTTTTTTTCCCCCTTCAACCAAGACATCTTTTGCCAGAGTCCTTTATCTAGAGCTTTGTATACATATTTTTAATCCTATACAAAAATGATAGGATGTCAAGAAGGATCTATAATAACACCATTTTTTTTATTTCACTTCAAAGACTTGGCAATTTCTGATCCATGTGACATTCACACTCCTTCAGGGTCAAACAACATCTTGCAGCCTTCATAAAATGATTAAATATTTTAAACAGCTCCTGCTTATACCTCCATCGCCCCTCGAGACTGATACTGTTATCGTTTTTGTCAAAGCCAGTTTCCATCCGCATTTGTCATTCCTGCTTGCATTTATGAGTTATCAATCGCCACGTCAAAATGCAAAATAACTGATGTTCTCTGGGCGGGATTGGATGGTCTATCTGGGGCTTTTAATCAATGCTGATTTTTATTTTCCATACCCATACATAAATCTTTACCATTCTGGGCCACATATAATGCGTTTGTACAAAACGCAGTGACAGAAGCAGTAGTTATATTATCAAACATTATACCTCGGGGCTAACTGAGTATCAAGGGCTTTCAAAAGGGAACATTGGGAATTACTGTGCAGGAGAGATGGCTGCAGGAGAGAATATAAGGGATTGGTTGTTGCCATTTATAAATCAACATCATGCAAGCTAATCCTTCTCACTTAAATGCAGCCCAAATACTTTTCCTGATACTCTGAAACTCAACCCTATCTATTTTTTTTAAAGCTTGCATAATGCACACGAACAATGGTTATATGCATTTTCTTATTTCTTGAACTTTTCCCCAGGGATGTATACAGAAACTGTGCTGCCGTGTTGTTTTTTTCTCCCCAAGGCCTACAAGCCAGTAAATATCCTCTTTTTAATCATACCTGAATTATTAGAACTCTCTCCGCCCCCATTTTTTTGCCTGAGCCACTATAATAAAAGGGAATGTGTTTCATTCATTAAAAAGGGTATCTGCCTCGTTTATTCAATGAAGATTGCAGTCAGCTATAGGAACAGCTCATCACCCATGCAAAGCAGGCTCCAAGGGCCAGGTCAGGCATAGTTTGGAGTCAGGATTGCAGAGGAGCTGAGCACTGTGCTCCCTGGGAAAACCAGGCACCATGGCAAGAGAGTAAAGGTGAGGGGAAATCTGTGTTGTAGGACCATCTGTGTGTACTGCATGATGCAGGTCCAATTACCACACTACTTGCAAACTGGAACTCCTTCCTAGCTGGAAAACTGTCTGTATTGCTAATAATGGCAGTAATATTTTTACCAGTGTTGAACTAAACTGTTCAGGACTCCCCTGAGCTTTTGGGCTCAAGGGTGGAAATTTGCAGGGTGTAATTGTGCCTGTGAAGTTTTTCCTTCCTGCTTTCAGTGCTGGAAGGGCCAAACTGAAACCTTGATAAGATCTGTGAGATAAGGGACTGTAAGTGGTCAGCAGCCTCTTTTCCTCTTCTTTTGTAGCTAAGTTTCTTGCCACAGGACCTTTTTATCAAGTTTTCAGCAAAACATATTTTTGAATAATCCACTTCTATTATATGATATTCCCTATTGTGTACACAGGCTTAAAGAAAACATGTTTACAAGCCTTTTTTACTGAGCTGCTAAAGTACATTCACTCTGGTATCTCCTGCAGGAAGGTTACCAAAAATTCTCTCCATTACAGTCTAATACATTTTATTCTTTGTTAACTAGGGCAAACAGGAGAGTCTTTGAATTGTTACCCCCTACGACTGCAGGGATCACCTTATTTTATGTTTGTGACAAACTACAGTGTTTGCACTATGGCAAAGTAACCTTGATCATACATTCCTGCTCTGTGTCAGGGTCAAAGTGGCAAGTGTAATGCAAAAGAATTAGGTTAAAAGGACTAGAAGAAAGGACTCTGGCAACCCTTTGGGAGTCAAGCGGTACCAACCACCATTTTCCAATGTCTGTGAAACTTTCACAAAAAAAAAAAAAAGACAACACTGTGCCATATTTAAGTATGAGGCACCAAAGTTCAAAGTTTATTCTGTTAATTTTTCTGAATATCTATGCCAAACCCTTGAAGCACCCAGCTGCAAAGTGTTGCAATTGCCCTGATTCTGCTCTTCAAGTATGGGTGAAATATTATTGACCTTAAGCCCTAGCTGCCTTCAGCAAAGATGCAAGCTCACTTCTCTACTTCCTGGAGCTGGAATACCCTGGGTTGGGTGGGGCGAACACTCCCATTATCCCTGGGAGTCACACTGTAAATGCTGAACTGAAAAGTAGCAGCAACTGAAACCCTAATAATTGCAAAAGGATCTGTAGCCACAGACATCTCTCTGAAGGTTTGGAGAGAAGAAAGTTTAAATGAAGACTAAAACATGGTTTGAGGACTAATAGTTTATTTACCTGTTTGTTGTACAAAAAGTATTTATACCTGGGTGTTTTAATTCAGAGAAGAAGAGTTGTTTTTTCTATAAGCTTAAAGAAGAATTCTTAGTGGTACCATCCTTCAGTCTTAATGAACCAAACTCCCTCTGAGAATAATACAGTAGTATTCACTACCTCAGTCAAGTTTTAGCTCCTCATACATCAAAGTATTAGAATGTTGGCATACCTTCCTTGAGCGATGCCCAAATAGGAATCCTGCAGCACTAATGCAGTTTTTACCTCATACCAGTCAATTTAAAGCTGATTTCAGACATGAGAGTTCTCTTATTGGTGTAATTGAAGTGTCTGTATGAGTTCTGGAGCCCCAACAGGGGGTTGAAGGTGACTGTCCTTGGCAAACCCTTTCTCTGGCGAGCCTGCAGATATTACAGTTTCCACAGCTATGCTGGGTCAAGGTGCCTTCCAAGGCTGTTGGTCAGCCAAAAGCTAGGAGATAGTTCTAGGTCTCAGCTTTCCCCTTTGTATGGCAGCAACAGCTCTGTTGGATAAGCAGGACTGCCATGTTAGCAGAAATCTCTCCTTTTGCAGGTGGTGTCCTGAGGTATCCTGCCCAGTGTGTTTGCAGTGGTGCATCTGAAAGTGTTTTACAGGTGAGAGGGAATCTAGGAGATAGCCCTTCCCCCAAGAACCTGTGGGGAGAGCTTTGTTTTTGGACTGGTCTTGAGCTCTCAAGCCGATGCCCACCCTTATCCGTTATACAGCCTTGTTTGTGTCATCCATCTTCTCTCCAGCTGTGTTCAAACACATTGAAAGTAAATTACCACACTCCAGACCCAAATCTAGTGCCTCAGTTTATTTTGAATAAGACTCTCTGACTTTTGTAGCCTTGCTCAAGTCAACAGGAGAGTTCCTATAAGTATGAACAACTCGTCGTGAGTAAAAATGCAGGAATTAAGTCGCTATTTTGCTTGGATTCCTGGTGATGATCTTGTATGCTTGTTTGACCTGAGCAGTCAGTCCTCATTTTTCATTCAGGTTTAGACTCTCTGCAGATGTAGTTAAATTCTCTTGGTTCTCCTGTTTCTGCTGATGGTTGGGATCATCAATGTTTTGGATCTTGTTCAGTTTGTAATGTATTTTATCTGGCAGCTGTGTCTCTTGCACTCTTCTCTGGCTTGCCTAGATGAGTGGGTGGTTCTCTGACTCCTGGCTTGCACTGATTTTTTTTTAACTCCTTTTGGCTTTGCATCCTCTACAGCGGAAGTCACATTAAATTCACTTTAAATAGCTTCTCTCAGTTTTTGTCTTCAAAAAAGATGGATTGTTTTGAATAGTTTTAATAATAAAGTGCATTTTTCCCCCCCTAGGATTCTGAGTAGCAAATTTCCATCTGTGTCAGAGACCAGTGATGCTGCTAGGCTTCTGGCACCCTTTAGGAAAAGAAGGGCTAAGATCTCACTAATCACCTCTATATCTGTCTGTAGGTCTTGCTTTTGAGTCACTAATCAGCAGATGTTACCTAATGTTTAGATTTTGCTGTTTTAAAATTAGTGTTCAATAGAAAAATAATATGGAGCTCCTCCACTATCTCTCCTTTTGTCAGATTAATCTATGACAAAATCAGTGGGAGCCATAACTGGAAGTTTTACATGTGAAGTCATCTTTATTTTTGTAAGTGCATAGTTTGTGGGTGCTGAAGACAAGAAGTGTTAAACTAAAGCAGTTGTCTTTCATTGTCACTACTCAAATTAAATATGAACCTAAAATTTCCAGGATTTATCAGCCCATCCATCTTGAGGAAAATAACCCAGCACCACTGAATTTACATGGTTCCTATAGGATCCTACCAGGGCAAAAGTAAATTGACCTTCAGGCATGTTCTGTGCTGTGCCAAGTCACAATTTTCTTCCCCACCTTGGCCACTCCTAAAAGGATGAGTATCAAAACTTCCAGGAAGTCTTTTCATAAGGAACTGAGATTTCATAAAAATATGCTTTGCTCATGCTTCTGACTTAAATAGTAATAAAGATGCTCTATCCTAAGCCTTTGAGGCAGAGGAAATTTATAAGTAGAATGAGAGAGAGGTTTACTACTTTAAACTGAAGTAAGAAATCCCATTGCTAGATTACCAGTAATTTGCAATTTTGCTAAAACGTGTAAAATGACAAGGTTTCTCTTTATCAAAGAAAATTATCCATCTTGGGTCATTTAGCAGCAGCTATAAATATAGGCATGCTATCAATATCTAATCTGAATAGCTGTTCTTGTCAGAGGACACAGTGCTTAAAGTGCTTAGTTTTCTCGTCCCGCTCACTCCTTCAGTTTAATACTTGCAGTGTGCAAAGCGCACTGATTTTAAGGCCCACTCTTTAAAGGCCAACACTCTTCCTCCACCCAGCACCCTCCATCCTGCCTAGTACCTGCGTGTAGGGTGGGAGACCTTCATTTTTTTTCACTGGTGCTTCTCTGGGAGAGAGACAAGACTTACACCAAGGTCTCATTCTTCTGCGCTGTTCCTGTCCAAATGGTGCCATGTCCCCCGTGCTTTTTCACAGGCAGGGCTCTACTCGTTGCAGGGTGTTTGACATTGTCAGGTTTGTGAAGAAAATTAGTAAACGTCACATGTCCTACCCATTTGGAAAGAATAACAGGGTCTCCAGAGACTGAGCCGTGGCCAGAATTATGATTCTGTATTCAGCCTTTTGGGGCTTTTCAGCTCCATAATGAGATAGAGGACAGTTACATGGCCTCAGCGGCCAAGGAAGGGTCTCTTGATTCCTTTTGCTATGTGACTGAAAGAAATGGCACAAATAAGCCACTGACTCTGCGCTACATGAGTTTTAGTGGGATAGGGAAAGGGAAGGCTGGTACTGACTTGGTTTTCTGAAGGGATCTTGGCTTAATTGTTTTATTCCTTTACATTTAAAATATCATTTACTTGCAAAGTAAGCATGTTAACACAACCAGAAATATCTGCTGAGTACCCGAATAGGAAAGATATTTTCTGGATTGAGGGATGCAACTGTCAATCATGGGGATAAATTTACTTCTGTCTTTCAATTATTATATAGTTTCCCCACACAAATCACTCATTTAACCTAAAAATAGCTTCATTTGCTATTAAAATAACAGACTTGTAAGTAGATTGATTCAAATAAATCAAAAAACTATGATTTCACTGAGTTTAATCCATATAAGTAAGAACAAAGAGAAATTCGGGTCTGTAGCAAAACTCCTTTTCTTTTCAATAGGATCAGGACAGCACATTTAGATGCATATCCTTCAATAACATGAACTGTCACAGCACCATTAATTTTTGTTTATCTAAAAAGTATCATCATTTGATGTTCTGATCCTAAATGTCTGATGGCAAACTAGTCTGAGTGCAGGAGAGTTATAATACGGGCGATCACTTTGAACACTCCTCTTTTTCAGGAGAAAGTGTTGCCAACGTCACATTCCTGGGCAGAATTTACTGTGGAAGTATTGGCAATATAATATGTGACAATTGCAGTTAATTTTACTTGAAAAGTGTCAGAATCGGCATGTAGAAAGTCTCAAGAACCTTACCAATGTTAAAGTGAAGAAATACGTTGCTGTTAAAAACCAAGGTCCAAACATCTTAAAACTTTAAATATGAAAAATGGAGAGTGTAAAAAGGTAATATGGGAGAACTGCAAGCGGGAGGAAAGGACTGTGGAAGACAAGGTTTAAGGTAAGGTGAAATAAGCCTGATAAATGTGGAAGTGTCAATAGTAAGTAAACAGAAGATAGCCTGGTATGTCTATATATTTGTATGTCTTGGGGGATATTAAAAAATCCAAATGAATGCAGAAGAATGGTAAATCCAAAAACTTTTGGTCAGATACTTTAAAACTCTGAGCCTGAACTACATGCAGATATTGTTATAGACCACTGAGAGTCTGACTACCAGGAAATACGGATGGCTCTCATGGTTCAGGGCATCTCTACATGGCATGTAGTCAACAAGAGAAAAACAGCAGTTTCTGAACAGTTTGTGCTCCCAGACTTTCATAACAAATGTGTGCCTTGTTCTTCACCTGCAGAAAGAACATGATCAAGTCTGATCCAGGGTTTTCTCCACAACACAGCAGATGGAAACCTGGTTGGTTTTTTTTTTTTCTGAAATGAATTAAGACGTAGTTATGATTTTTATCACTATTATAATTAGAGGAGTTTGGTGTCTCCATCAAGAAACATCCCCTTCCAGCTTTAGGTGTGGGGGCAGGGGAAAACAGCCAACTGTGCTTGGGCACCAGAGTGATAGGAGCAATGAGAGATTTTAAATAAAATAAAAACCCTGTGTTATGACAAGTGACTAAAACCCACAAATGAATGCAGAAGTCTGCTATTTAATGTAGTGTATGCTGATATTTAAGCAGGTTTATATCTGTCAAACAAGCCTCTTTTCTAAGACTGGCACAGACTGTTCTGCGTTTGGTTTCCAGAATCAGCAAATTACATTGGCAGAACAAAGCTGTCATATTTGGTGGTATTTTGTTACATCCATTATCTCACTTAAGTTTAGACATCTCTTAGTAAAATCAGATCCCACTTAAAGACTGCCTTATTTTGCAACATTAAACAAAATGACAGGCTGCTTTAAAAAAAAAAAAAAGTTCATTAGCAAGCAATGAGTTGGTGGAAAAACTGCACGGCTGCTTCAGATATGAAGAATGAAAGCATGAAATGCTGTAACCTTTCCACAGTGGGCCAAGAGCATACATCAGGACTGTATTTGACTAAACAAGGGTATTAAATGGCTTCAATAAACAGAATTAAATAGAATGAAAAAAATCAAGGATACTTTGGATTTGATTAAGGAGGTGCTACCTCAAGATCTGCTTGGAAGCGATGGTACCATGTGCCATTTACATCTCAATAGTGACACATGTGGGTCAGTCATAAATAGTCATATTGGAGAGTCTGCCAGCCAAAAGACAGTAGGTATATAGCAAAACTGCATGCAGAGCAACTTGCTTTTGAAAAAGAAGGTTATAGCATGATGTCTAATGTTTCTTTTTGGTTTTATTTTTCTGAGGCTGTCTGACGGTCAGTTTATCTTGAAAAATGAAATTTGAGTTTAACTGAGTCTTCAGAGGGGTAAAAAACCAGCTGCTATGCTGCAATTAGGGGCTGAAGTTAATGGTGGTAAGTTTCCACACACTGTTTTATGTATAGATAGTGAAAGAGCCATTTTTTTAAAAAGGACTTCCAGCTTTCTTGTCATCTTCTTGTTTATTTCCTTGGAAGAATGGACATGTTTTGGTCTGGTGATGGGAGATAAGGCACCCATCACAAAGGCAAAATGATACCACAAGCCACAAAAGAATACCTTTTTGAGCTGGAGGTAGTGTCACTGATACCTTTCTTCTCAGTTGCACTGTGAACACCCCAGCTATAATAAGCCAGTAGTCTGTAGAGCATAGTGTATAAGAGATGAGCGTGGTGAAGAGTAGCTGCAGAAATGTGGGATTTGTCATGGGGGTAAAAGCCATACTGTGCACCCAGGGGAAGGTACTACTAAATTAATGTGGTTCTGCAAGGCAAACTATCCCAAGCACGAGCAAGGGCCTTTGTCAAGGCATATCTATGTGCAGATACAGGATTCCATGTTCACCTAACACCTAGACAAGCAGAAGTCTGAGCACAGACAGAGTTTTTTGGTCATTTAGTCAGAGGTTTTAGCCTCTCAAGGGAAGAAGCATTCTTTGAAAAATTCACTGGATGCACTAGTTGGCTTGGGGGATGACCTGTCTTTTCTGATGTTCTGTCTTTAGCTACAACAACACAGATGAGAAAAGAACTTGCTGGCCAACTCTAGTATTTTAATAAAATTCACACTTCGGGATGTGCTCTGAAAAAGGAAGACTCACAATCGTTTATGAGCATCATTTGGCTCCTCCCCCTGTTGCCACATTCACACACACATGCATGCACAGATGCACACACAGATGCACACACACTTTAGAGGTTATTGAGTTTATAGGCATATAGACAGTACAAGTCTACTAAGGTGGCCAGATGATCTAGAACTGACTAAAACAGTTAATAAACATAAGTCAAAGTTTTGGACTAAACACACTACAAATGCCAGTTAAAAACTATGTTTGGGTGTGTACATGTTTATGAACACACATGTGCATTAAGGGGGGCAGAAGTGAGAAGTTGCTTTTTTCAGAAAGTGAATAATGTCATTGTTGATTTAATTAGCAAATTCTAGATGTGCTGACAAAGGACTTTTTCTTGGGAGATGCACTGTGTTGTGTCAGTGGTCTAAATGAATAGGCTGAGCTGAGTTTGTGGTAATAACAGATGAACAACACAACTCACCAAACCTCAAACAGTGCATAAATCAATTTGCTGGGAATTAACCACTTGCTTTAAAATTAGGGGTTACTTGACAGGGTTTCAGTGATTAGGTTGTCAGGAACCTGTATTTCTAGCTGGGATTTATCTTTCATGATATAAGTACATCCCCTTACAGGCAGCCGAGTGAGTAGGGGTAGCAGTCCAAAGCACCAGGCTAGTTAGGCAGCACGGCTTTATTCTTTGTAAGTACCAGGCAGCATTTGGAGGTGGACAAAGGAGGGCAGAACAGGGACACTTATCAAAAAGAAAATGTGCTGGCTTTGTGAACTACTAATAATGCCCAGGATATTAGTAGGAGAACTGTGAATGAGGGGAAGCATTTCAGAATCCCTGCGCATCACATGGCCCTTCTGTGCAATAAGGAGCTTAACAGTTTGTTAAATGAGATGCCGAAAAATGTTCAATTATACAGAGAAATTAATGAAAAGCAGTAAGCCATTTGGAGGTCACTTCATCTTGTGAAAGTTGAACATTCATATAGTATACACAGCCAGGGCCACCATTTTTGTGATTAAAGTTATATTCCCATATACTTCAAACAATGGCAGATGGTAGAGCAGTGAGATTAGGTACATATGGTAAATGTGGGGGGCAGGGGGAGGGAGGTATGAGACAGACAAAGCAAAGGATCATAGGCTCTGATGGACAAATCAGAATGTAAAAGATCAATAAAATGTTCGTAGCAATTGGCCCAGGAAATACCAGGTGTCATCTGTCAGGTCTATTTATTGCAGCATCCTTACTTTATATTACTTAGCCAGTGGGGAGTGTCCATCATTCTCATTTTCCTTTTATTGGTCATGCCTTTCACTGCTCAGGTACCCTTACTTTCTAATGGATTTTCTGAGAGTTTCCCAGACAGCTTTGCAGGATAGTTATCCAGGCAGTTTCTGTGGTGTATTCCAGTTAGCATGATCTCCTTTTGGGTTGCTTCACAGCTTTAATCCTCTCACCTTTTCTTTTCCTTTGGATCCCATCTTGGGAGGCCTGCCAAAGGAAATCCCATACATGCACCCTATATTCAGTTTTTTGATGGAACCAGGAGTCAAAAATCAGGAATAAAATCTTAGTTACTGTAAAATAAAAGCTGACGAGCCCAAAAGCAGTTAATAAAGTTCCTTCAAGGCAGTAGGTTTCCACTTGCTTATCATTACAAAAAATGTGGCTTCCTTGTCCGTCCCACCATGGCATATTTTTCTTCTTCAGTTTTCTCCTTTTCTTGTCCTTCCTTTTGATTCTCTGCCTTATACAAGCCAATCTTGTGTATTTCTGAGTGTTGGGCTATGCTTTAGTATTCTTCCTTCTGCAGCAGCTTCTTCTCCCCTCCTCCACAATTGCTTTCTCATTTTCCATGTCCATAGCTTCAGTCTTATTGTGATGCCTATTTCATTCCCACTCCCTCCCCATGTGCCATATGAGTCTCTGCTTTATTTAGCATTTCCTGCTGCTTCCCTTTGATCACCTTTGAGAATGCAGTAATTACTTCTAGGTTTTCTGGGCCCTGCATGTTGTACATGCCTTGATCTCTAACTTCTGCCCTTTCATTTGCAGTAACTCATTCTTAGCTGAGTTGTAGGCGCTTGTTTGCAGTTGCTGGTTTACCTTCTTTTGAACTCACGGTCCCTGAGCTCCCAAATCAAGCGGGCTACACAGGCAACTTTGTCAAACCTAAGATCAGCCAGTCACTCAAACCCACATCTCTTCTGTGTATTTAATCCACCAAAATGCATTTACTGTACCCAGCGACAGCCTTCATAGTGGTGACTCCTACCTGAATCCCATGAAAAGCACCGGAAGTCTCAGCTGGAGTTTGAAATATGTGTTCCCAGGGCTACCAAAGCCTATCCTGAAATTTTTCAGTATTGTTCATCTGCAACGGTTCTGATAGCCCCTGTATAAATACATTTTCCCTTACTGAGTAGGGAGAAATTTTACCAGCAGCATGAATGAAATAGTGGTTACTACAATGAAAGCGGTAAAATCTCCTCCTGGTGAAGCCAGGTGGCACAATCAGGGTCATAAAATCACAACCTTTAAAAACATCCTGAGAATGGATACACTCTGTACTGCTTTCTGTCCTCGTTATGATCTCTGTCACAAGAACAAGTTATCCCTGAATCTCAGTGTCTGAGATGCTGTCTTCTCATTTTCATCAAATAATCCCTGTTCTTGTGACAAAAGATTGTAAGTAACAGGAACAAAAATGGCCCCAAATGAAGCCATTCTCATGACAAAGACTGTAATGAGAACAGAAAATGGCACAAAATCAATTCATTCTCATGACAACCTTAAGATTGTAATGAGGACAAGAAAAACAGTCTGAAATTTATCAATTCTTGTGACAACCCTGAGACAGTAATGAAAGCAGCAAATGGTATGAAATTGGTCCACTCTCGTGATAGACACTGAAACAAAACCAGAAAATAGCAACACGTTTATCCATCCTTTTGACAACCCTGCGAGTGGAACAAGAACAGAAAAGGTTAGGAAAATTAACCCATTCCTGTCACAAACAATCTGATAAGTGTAATAACCAATTGTCCTTTCCAAATGGCATAATTCAGCCATTTGAGCACTGGCTTCCTACTAAACTGGAGGAGTAATTAAGTTTCAGAGTATCTTTGGACACAGCTCACATTTGGTTCAGGTATAAAGTAGCAGATCTTACCTAAAATGAAGAAGGCATGCAAGGTGGGTCCACAGCCATTGGTTAAGAGTAGCTCTGGCCTCTCCAGGGTGCCTATTGCCAATGCTGGTTTTACCTGCATAATTTTATTAATTTTATTTATTTGTGTACATTATTGGAATCCACAGACTGGAGTTAGTGATAGGGTCCTTTTTGAGTCCCTGCTTCCATGAATCTGTGAAGCAATCACTATTCAGTGCCATCCCTCAGCAATCACAGATGAGATGATGACATGTGGATGACATCACACATGTTTACTTGTATAAAGCATGAACAGGGGCAAGTGTGCAGGGAGCCAGATTTCTCCTCAGTTTATTGGGAGGCAGGTCTGGTTGCATTTAAGAAACTGGGAGAGGGCAGAGCAGAATGAAGTTAGGGATGTGGGGAAAGGTCTAAAGAATATGGGTACTAGTGGGTAAAAGATGATCTGTAAAAAAAAAAAAATCTGTACAGAATTAACAAGCAATTAAAAACCAGAAGAGTAGGGACAGATGGAAACAGGCAAAAGTTACCCCTGGGATAAGCTCAAATATAAAAGCAAGTATGTGTGTGACATGAAAGAGGAGAAAGCAGGAAGTAGGGAAAGAAAGGGAGTAAGGAAAGAAAAGTGATTAGCCTGTGGATTGCCAGCTTGTGCAAACAGAAGGAAAAAGACTGAGCGGGAGACTGATGCACTCAACTGCAAATGGCCACCACAGGAAAAGAAGTGATGAGAAGCTCTGTATTTTCTAGACTGCAAGCTAAAAAGCAATTCCTCACTGAATACAAGAAATCTGATTTGTGGGAGGAGGGGGGTGAAGGGGAAGGAGAGAGAAAAGACCTCTCTCTGTTTTTCTCTCTTCTCCGAGCCACTCCAGCTTTCTTTTCTACCTGCAGTTAACTGTGAGTGCAAATGATATTATTAAGTTATCTAGCTATCTGACTGCACCCACAAGTCAGTGCCTGGAAGGCTAAATCCTATCATTTGCACCCAGGGTTAATGCACTGGAGAGAACTGTGGGTGCCAAGTAGCTTCCTGCAGAATTGGAGGCTGAGCTGAGGCCAATATAAAAATATATCCCAAGTGTTCAGCTGGCACTCTCCCACCACTTGGATGACATATGACCTTTGCTTCTGTGCATGTGTGTTTTTTTGAGCTGCCCAAGCAGAGAAGAAATCATTTTGAAGTCTCCTGCTATGAAAATTGGTATCTCCCTGAGTGGACTGACTGTCCTCTGAAGAAGTGTAAATGCTTAACCTCAGTGAAGTAGGCTCAAAGGGCAACACACTGCATTGTTGGAGGAGAAACAGAGAGGGAGAAAGTGTCAGCACATACATATGGGAACTATTCCCTAGCTTCCTCCTAGGCTTTTACTACCTTTTGTATTCACTCTTCAGATTCTCAGTCTATTGGCACCTGCCCACGCTACATGAAGGGCTCCCTGCAGCATGCAAAGGCATGGATTTCATTATGCTTCCCTTTAAAATAAAAAACAGGCCTCCACATAAAAAGAGGTATATCTCTTTAAAAAAAAATCCTAAAAAGAAATCAGTTGTGAGAGCCACTGTTGCCCCAGTGCCAGCTTTATGCCTTCGACTAATGTGCTTCTCCAGGAACAGTCTTTAAATGAGAAGTTACGGCTGCTTTTCTGATTGAAACAAACTAGTGTTGATTGCTGATCAGCCATCTGTAAAGGAGGGCATCTCAGGAAGGATATGAGCTAATGAAAAAATGGACCTGATTTGAAAGTGTGATGTGCTTCATGCCACAGGCCAGTCTGAGTGGCATGAGATTATATCAGTGCAAGTGAGAGGTAGATTGAGAATAAGTAACTTCTGTCTTAAAGATTAAATGGCAAATTTGCTATTAAATGTGAAAGACATAAAATGGAATTAACGCTTTGAGGGTGTTAGCTGTGGTTATATACATTCTGCAAATGGCACTTCCATCCTGTCACTTGCATTGTCAAACTGCACACTCTTCTCGTTGCAGCTCAATTAATACTCATTCAGAAGTATCAATTAAAGAAATGAGAAATGAAGTGTTGACCCTTAACAGCCACCCACACATCACCCACTTCACAAGCACATTTCGTGTGGCATTACTTCTCCAAATGACCTTTGTAACTGGTAAAATAATATTGATGAAATCATTAGGTTTCTTGGTAACCAATTGATAATTTTCTTCTGGGTTGCTTGGTGCTGATAACATTACCCTTGCTGTAACTAAGAGACAAATGCTGTCATGGAACTGTATGAGGCTCACTGGGCATTCCTGCATTTTATGCCCTGAGTTTCCAAAAATCCTTAGTGCACAGCCAATCATACAAAAAAGCCTCAGAGCATTTAAGTTGTAAAGGTAGCCATTGCAATGTCTGTTACGTTTTGTCTCATTATTACATTGCATCCAGCTGTATGCTCTTGCTTTGTGACATGATATGAAGTGACAGAAGTAAAGACGCATTTGAAATGCTGGATTTGGATCCAAACTGGGGTGTTAAACTGAACAGCCAAAGTTTGGAAAGGATTGGATTTAGAATTTTTTGCTTGGGACTGAGGCCAAATACAAACTTGGCTGTGAGATCTCATTAATTTCAAAGCACCCCAAAATGTAACCCCCAGAGTTTTGGGGTCAAATCTACCTCTAAATGTGACTACTGAAATACAGATGAACTAAAAAAGCTGAATAGGATATTTTATTGCATTTCTGAGTTCTCTTTCTACTCCTAGTTTTTCTTTCTTTTTTTGCCAACTGATTCAACCTATTCCTGAAATTCCAGCGCACTCAAATCCCTGGGATAGCTGCGGATGGAGATTACTTTTACAGTATAACTCTCTTGCATAGCTAGATCTTTAGTCATTTGATTCTTTTTTTAATTTCCTTGAATGCTTTTGATTGTGTGGGTGTTGCTGTACATGCCAGTATGTTTTGTGTCAGTTCTTTTCACTGCTTTGCCATTTATGCTTCATACCAATCCCTTTCATTGTTGTGTGATATTAAATATTTTCCTGTGGGTCTTAAACTCATCAAGCACATTGTTGGGCTATTTTTCTTTGTTGTTTCATATTTGTTTGGATTTTTTTTTTTTTTTTTTATTTTTTAAATTTAGTACACATCAACTGCAAAGACTGTAATCCTGGCTTGATCCTACCTCAAAGGTCTCCTTCGGCACTGTTGTGCTCATAGGCAGTTCTGCTGGAAGACGGGCTTGCTGAGTCTCCAGTCAAGCCTAAGTTAAAAGGCCAATGCATATATGCTGCATTTTATCATTATTATTCATATCACCACCAAGGCAGACTGTCATAGTTTTCAAACAATAGCGCTTGCAAGTCAAGATTGTCAAAGCTGTTTCAGGAATTCAGATACCCCATTACCATGAAGTTAAGTGGGGCTGTTTTGAGATTCTCAGTGATAGTGTCTACCCTAGGGAGTGCATGAGAAAAACCTTATGCATGTAATACATGCTTTCCAATGCAAACACCTTGGTGGAGGGGCCCTGCTTAGAGGCAGGCAGATGAAAATGGAAAGGCTTAACAGCATCCTGTCAAAAGAAATCATACATTATGAGGGATGGATTTTCAAGCTCTGCTTACTTTGGTAAGATCTCTTTTTCAGTCCATCTGCAAGGGAGAACTACAGGTTGCAGTGATACCAATGGTTTAAATGAATGTTCCTGAATATGGTCTATGGGAAGACCCTTTTGCTAGTTTTTTGGATCCCATCAAGTCTAAACTGTTTGTGTGGTGATTTCCATGATGAGAACTGTCTTTGTTCCATCATGGATATAATGGAGGTACAGAAAATTAAAATAAACTAACAAAGATAAACCAAAGAAGTTGGAATTGGGTAAAACATACAAATAAGCCCAAGATAAATGACATATGCACTACACTGTGACTGAGAACTCAGAAGAGGAATGTCACAAAATGCTAAACACTGCGTCTGCAACTGGATCATCACCCTAGTTCCTAATCCGTGTAACACTGTCTCTATGATGTCATTACTTTTCATTTTAGAACCCATGTCTGGTTCGTTGCAAAGGACATCCCATGCTGTGGTGATGTATCTGAGCAATGTAGTGACTATAGGCGGACATTCTCTTTGCTTGTGTGTTGTGGGAATGAAAAGATGCCTCGTGCCTGGGATAAGGAAAGTGGGTGAAGAAAATGGTTGTCTGTAGAGCTCTGTCAAAGGTGGGTGTCATGCAGAAGAACTGGATGTCTAGAGGCTTCATGTCCAGAGATTTCATCTGTTGACAGCCTAGTTACTTCCATGGGAAGCCTCAATTACTTGGATCAGAGATCTAGTTGTTAGAGCTGCATACTTCTCACAGCTGTGTGTGAGGTTAAGATGACCTCTGCTCTGAAGAGAGAAAGTATTGTGAACATGCCAAACACTCTAAAAATTAGACTGTAATTTTTTGAGTTGGGAATCCCAAATTATATGACACATTTAAGAATGCTCATATTAGTCTTTGTCACAGTTTTTATGCATGTAAACCAGAGACAGTGATTTCACATTTCTTCACAGTAGTATCATGAAGGTAAACTCTTAAAGGTGGCAAAAAATTTAAACAACTGTTATGAAATACTCAAAAGAAGAAGGGGAGGAGAAAAAATTATTTTTGTATCCAGTGCAGAGCTAGATAGTGCATGAAGCCACATGCTGGATGAGGCTAAAATATAATACTGAAAATAAGTCCAGTTTCATGAGCCCTGTTTTCCATAGATGAGGAAGATAATGACGAAAAATAAGACATAGTAATGTAATTAAGGTCTGTGCCATGGCACATAGGAAGAAAGAAACCAAATAAAAGTTTGTTACTTACCTTAGTACTGATTTTTTCTTTTTTTAGCTCATTTTCTGCTAAACATTAACGTTTTTGATGGGCTCTTTTTAAAAAAAAAAAAATACTTGCAGATATACCTAGATACTCACACCTAATGTATATTTAGTTTTGTATTTACATATGCAAGGTTTTTTAGGTGCTGAAGGGAAACTTTTCCATTTGGTGGGAAGAATAGCCTGTTGGGTTTAGCATCTTACTTACACTGTGTGTGTAATGACTCAAGGGTAAAATTTAGAGGTACTCATCAGTAGAAAATGACATCTGTAGAGGATGGAAAATGAAAAAATATTCTTTAGTAATTTAAAAAAATCCTTCTAACCCACTATTTTGTTCCTGAAGGTACCATTGTAGGGCTCTGCATAACCACTGGTATTGGCTATTACTGGGATGAAGCAGGGAAATGTAGGCTGATAGATAGATGTAGCTGCATTACAGACATTTTCCATAGTCACCCCTCTGAGGATGAAAGCATAAAAAAATGTGAAGGTGAAACTTAAAATATGTATGGATGTTCTTTTTATCCAGGAAAGGACAACTAACAAAGCAGTTGGAGCACAGTATTTTCTTTGCGGGCCCTCCATCAGGTTTATAATGACACATCTTGGAATAGGAGAGTCACAGTGGACTCCCTTGCTTAACTATCATCATCACTTACCATTTGCAAAATGGAAGGCTTTCTGATCCTATGTTGGTGTGCGTGACTCACCCTCAGTGACTCACAGAGAACAGACGTTCTTTAAAGCAGTTTCAGCTTGTACTTGAGCCCCTGTGCACCATGTGGCATAGGAAGTTGAAATAAAGCAGCAAGCTGTGTGCTTCCCTCCGCCCTGAGCCTCACCCCTCACCCTTGGTTTTATGACCAGAGCCACACTACAAGTTACTGTTCTGGCAGACCAGGAATTTAGAAATTACTCAGTAATTGTAATTGATGGGCAGATTGCTCCAACCCCGTATCTCTTTGCTTTTGGATTTCTTCCAAACATGAACTGCAAATGGATTATTTCCAGCATAATACTGGGTTTACTTGCATCATGGAAAGGGATAGCACTCTTGTGAGACCTTGTAAGTCTGACGACTCTATGACTGTTGGAGTAGATGATAAAAAAATTGATTTTTCAGACTGCCCAAATCAAAACTGGGTTTTGCTCTAGGAAGGCTTACACAATCTGTGGAGGAGACACCTGCCTCTGATATCTTCCACCCATCATAAAAGTGCTAAGTTAGAAGTATTTCCAGAACAAAAGGTCATGAATGAATGGATTGGTTTAGGGAATACACAAGTGAAATTGCCTTACTGGTAGAGTATTTGAAATTTGGACTGATTGGCACAGGTGGTGTGGAAAGCAAGATCTGCAGGGAGAAGACATACAGATAGAAGGATTTCTGTCTTCCCTGTTACGGCTGAGCTCTTTAGATTACTATAGTAAAAAAGAGTTGTCCTCATGTCTTACCCACATTAGACTACTAGGTTTGATGGATAATAGGATGGATACACAGCTCTTTGGGATTACTCCCTAGTTATCAAGTTCAAATATTTCATTAGACATAATGTTAAAGTTAAATGCCTGAAACTTCTGGAGTAATAGGGGAACCTCTTCCTAACCCTTTTGGAGCACATGGCCCTGGACTGAAATATCAGTAATTTGTATGTTGCTGACTGCTGGAGAAAGCTCTTTCCTTCTGATTCATGCACATGCACAAGATGTTTGCACCTAGATAAACTTGCTGGCACTCCTCCAGTTATACAGGTCTGTTAGTGAAAGCAGGTGTAAATGCAGGCTAAGAACTCAAAAAAAAAAAAATTCCTGGAAGAAAAGTTTGAATTCTCTTTGCTGCATGTGCACTCTTTTTCATTCCCTATGACTATCATAATGAATGAATTGACTCATAAGAATGCTTATGGAAAAAGCATTTTAAAATGGAGAACAGGTATATCTGCTGAGAGAGCATGTATAAAACTCATAAATGGGAGCACCCTATCCAGCAAAACACCTATCAGCCAACCTGGAAGCAGAAATGAGGCCATGTGATTTGTTTGTTCAGACAAAACTATCCTAGGCAGCTTCAAACTGGTGGTGAAGAAGCTGCAGAACAAGAAATATTAGTATAAATTATTCATTGTGGATCATTTCAAATAATGAGCAAATCTGAGAAAATAATGACCCATTCACACACAATCCACATGGAGAAAAAAGCATCTAAAATTGATAAAATTCTTTGTTACAAATTATTTCTTCTGCACTGGGTGTTGGCATAACAGACTCTGAAGCCTGACAGTGCTGAAATAATTAAAATATTAAAATGGCTCCATTTTAATCTTTGATCACATATCTAGATCGCGTTGCAGAAATGTCATGTTTACTCATGACTCATAATGAAGAAATGTAGAAATGTCATTATTAGAAACCCTGTTTTTACTGCATCACGTATCAAAATTTGCAGGCAAACCATTACATTTCCTTCTTCATTTTGCGAGCATTTGTTTCCCAGAGGAGCTGAGGCCCACATTTTCAAAACCAGAGGACCTCCTTATACAGGAAATCTGAGCCACCAGATGGCTTTCACTTTCCTGCCACCCACCACCCAATATTTGGGATGGCTCCAAAGTCTCTGCCAGATTCCTGCTTCTCCCCTCTTGCTCTAGAAGCCTGGCTCCCAATTTTATTGCACCCAGAAACTATTTATGATCAGTTTTGTAGCATAGATTGAGAAAGAAATGATGAAAAACTTACCGCATTGCACTAGTCTTCTGTTAGTAATGAGAAAAATTTCCTTCTTCAGCCCAGTTTGATTTCCTTGAAGAATGAGATCAAATACAGCCAGTTCAACACTAGTGGAACTGAGGACCTGCTGCAATTCCTGCACTGATAGTGGTGGCATCAGTTTCCATTTGGAGCAGTATGGCTGAGATCAGCATGGTGAGGAGGTCAGGATGAAGCGGGCCATGACCATTTGCCTCGAGCCCCAAAAGAGCAGCCCCTAAGGAAGAGAAATTATCTGCTCTGTTCGAAGTCCTACTAGTCCTCAGGGTGTCTTTTGATATTCAACCAGTGTAGTGAGGTAGAAAGAGCAAAGGCACTGTCCAGAATCAGAAAGATCTAAATGAAACCACGGTAACAGGAACAAAGAGGAGAAAAAGATAAATAAGTAACTAAAATTAGGCATGCTCAGGAGAAAGCAAGCAGCAGGTGTTTGCATACCAGCACATCTGTTCAGAAAATGCTCCTTTAAATCCAGATTAAATATAAATTTTGAAGCCTGAACTTTCTGAGGAATTAAAGATTTCTACTGCATATTTTTCAGGGAGAAGTTAAAATAGACAAATGAAGAAAATACTTAGCTTCAAAGGAAGAGTAATACGAGATTCTTCCTTGTGTTTTCTATTTCACACTGGATTTCTGCACAAACTGCCTCACAGTTTGGGCCCATTCACAATCACAAGCTTAAAAACTGAAAAGTGGAAAAGCATATAAGGATGTAGCTGAGGGGATCGGATAGAAATACCTGAAAGTAGTGGACTTTACTTTTTGTGGAGAGAACCGGGGAGCACAAGCTCAGTCACTCTGCTGTAATTTTTTTTATTTTTGTTTTTTTTTTTGTTCATTCAATGACGTTTACTAAGGGGCACCCAATGAAGAAGCACCTTATATTTCCACTGATTTTCTGAGATAGATTTGTTATTATTGTTATTTACAGGAACCATGGCTAGCACACTACTGGACAGTGAAAAGTTCCCATTTCTATTATAGTTGGCAAAGGGCAGTTCTTTCCTATGGTAATAATTCACATAAGTGCCCTGGCTGAAAAGTAAGTTTTTTTTGCCTTTTATAATCTGGCAAAACATCAAGTTTTGCTACTTTTGCTTTCTGCAAGAAATTGTCTTCACAGTTCCACTCAATGATAATTTGTGGCTTCTTACCAGAAAGCTAGATTTGTGTCACTTGTACAAAGGTCAGTGAATTCCAGCTCTAAAACATATCCAGGAATACAAGTCTGGCAGGGAAGAAGGTATTATACCAGATCCCATTCTATTACATTTCAGTTTATTCAAAGACTGATGTTACGCAAACAGTAAAAGTAGTTTAGCTCTTCATAGGCTCACTTTTCTTTATTGCAGTTTTCCTTGGTTTAAAGCAATCAGTGACCCATCAGTTGCAGGGTATGTGCAACATGCCAACACAGCTGATACTCTGTTGGTATATTCAATGCAGTATATAGTGCTGTGAAGAGAAAAGTTTTGTTTGCCACACAGTATGAAGGCTGTCCATGTGTCTACTCTTCTAGAGATGCAGGAAGAGGATGAGTAATGCTGAATGTGGTTTTCAGATTAAATGCTGTAAAATGCTTTCAACAACTTCTGATTCTGTTTAAGTGACATATTTACTATTAGGTTTTCAATACTGTTAAAGGAGCTTTTTGAAGTGACTGCAGCTGGTTTCATGGCCACATTGATTCTCTGCTACTACTGACTCTGTTTGGTAACAGTTTTGTTTAAATGTCCATTACTATTTACATTAACTAACGGTTAATTGCAATGGAATTCCTGGGGAAGCGCGTAAGACAAGCCATAGGAACGCCAAATGAGTGCATTAATGATTGGTGCTATCACAGTGAATACCAAATGATTTCATAATGACTAGGGAGGTAATATATAATGGAAAGACTTGCTGCCTATTTGATATACTCACCACAGAGCTAGGACTCATTCTTGGACATCATTCAGAAACTGCAACATAGCCTGGAGGCCTTTCTTTCAGTCCTGCAAGGAGCTTGCACTGAAGCTCAGTCCACACCCTTGCAGAGCAAGACATGTGTTGGAATTTATTTTTTATTGCTTATTGTTATGAATTGCTGCTATGGCCCAAAGCACTATAGCTCATGCTCAATGCTGTACAGAAGCTGCACTTCATAACATCATTTGGGCCACTGTATTTGAGTCAATATTCAACCTAGAGTACAAGACAAATACTTTTACTAGAAGGGACTGGGAAAAATGTGCTTCTGAGCCTCGGTCTCTATTAATGCGAGTTACCACACCTTTTCCACTCCAGTCTGGGGTGGGTTTTTTTGTAGGACATTCATCACCACAGCATCTGAGGACAGGGTGAGAAACTTCTGCATAACATTGGTCTTGTGTTTCTTGTCTTCTTTGGGAGACTTTGCCCTTGCCAACTCACCATGGAATGAGCTCCAGTGCTAGGAAGGAGGACAAATCTTCAGGGAGTTATGTACCTGCTTTATAAGCAATGGTGTCTATAGGATTTGTTGACAGTTGATGCTCAAGCAGAACATGTCCATACAATACTAAAGCTGACAGATATTTTTCTTTTAATTTATGTAGAACGTTAGTTCAGTCTTGGGGTGGGGGGGGAAATTTTTCTATTTAACTTGATAGAAACAGGAGTTTAGATTGTTTCTGTCCAACTATCCAAGTGAAACACCAGCTCCTATTCCAGTATATTTAAAAGAATAAATAGAGCAGGTGAGAGACCCAATCTACAGCCCTCTGCAGTCACTTACAGTCTCTTCTTTGGATGAAGATCTATGTGGAGGACAAGGTGCTGCACAGCATAACCAGGAATTCATTGTTTTAGGAGAAAGGCCAAGCACTAGTAGGTGCTGATAAGACAAGTGGCCTGTAGCACAGTGGTGAGTGTCCCTGGCACTGAATGTCTTGGCCGTGAAGACCATACATTTGCCAATTTCGCATTCAAAGAGTGGATTGACAAAATAATCTGATGGGTCTCTTCTCTCTTTAATTTCTGTGATTTAAGAGGAGGAGTCTATGTTTAGTAACCAGTGGGCTCCAGCTCCACAGGAATAAAGACATTAAATGCAATGTTTCTGATAACTACAAATTACCCCGTGACTACTGTAGCGCCTGGGACTTTCTGGCGACCCACCGCGAGAGCTAATGAAGATGCCCTTTTATAAAGCGCAGGATTCCTGGCAGTTATTTTTAATGGGTCATGCTGTGTTAGAAAATCATGCCTGCAAGATTCCCTGGAGTGGCAGTTGGGATGATATTACTTTCAATGAATCACAGCAGCCACCATAAGGGCAGGGCAATATCTATGGCAGCAGCACCGA
Organism: Scytalopus superciliaris; assembly: GCA_013400415.1. Lineage (NCBI taxonomy): Eukaryota > Metazoa > Chordata > Aves > Passeriformes > Rhinocryptidae > Scytalopus > Scytalopus superciliaris. The sequence goes on from VXBX01008609.1 coordinate 1,062,401, forward strand.
GCAATGGCGCAGCATCAAATGAACGGCTCAGCTGGTGACATCTGGCCCCTCTGATCATAACAAATCTGTAGTGCACAGTACTCCAAAGAGTCCATCCTTCAAGATGATATGTTAAAATGAGGTGTCTTTTTCTCTTCGTCTTGGGTGACTGTTCAGGCAGGCACGAGAGATCCTATTAAAAGATGCAGGAAGTAGTGGATGAAAGTTGGGCTCCTAGGTTCAGCTTTCCACAGTAAACAATTACTTTAAAACTTATGAATGAATTTGGTTATGGAAGAAAGGTGCTACATTTGGGAGATCCTCAGAGTAGAGAAAATGATGCTGCTGTGGGTGGGCACGAAGGCCCGAAGAAGTGCAGATAGGCACCAAAAAGGGCTTTTGGTGACTTTCAACTTTCTCTTTCTGGGCTGCGACTTTTGCAAAGAATAATTTAATGTTGGGCATTGCTTTCAAAACCGAAATATCATTACAGTTTTCTGTCTCACTGGTCACTTCATTGTATCAGGGGACATAACTTTTTTTAATAAGCTTGCACAATGCCTCCCATGAGAAGGAATTTTCTTGGTGGTACTCGGGCATTGTGAAGGCAAGAGGTGGAAGAGTCTGTGACAAATAATGAGAGTGAAATGCCAGCCTTTCAAAGGGCTTTGCTTTCCCTACACTGAGAGCTTTAAAAAGCCATCTGCTTGCTTGAAATGGCTGCAACACATGGTGCTCTTCCCCAATCCAATATGTGCTGCAAATTGTAGGCACATGGATCCAGTCAAGGACACAGTGTCTGCCTTAACTTTGGATCTCCTTGCTGTTGTCAGTAGGAGTCTCATCCTTAAACTTAGCTCTTGTGTGTGTTAATTATTTCCTTTGCATGTCCAGCTGTCAGAGTGCTTCAGTACCATAAGTCACTCAATTTGATCTTTGTGCTCAGGAACAAGGTAATTAAGCAAGCTACAATTTAAGGAAATGTATTTGTCTTGACTTGTTGCAAGTCTTCGGACAGCGGTCCATCCTAAATCATTTGATAATGTAAGGTGCTCTGTGCAGTTTCCCACTTGACTGAGGGTTAGTTCAGCAGGTCACAGAATCAGTAATTGATTCTCAGTGTGTCTCTTGGTTTCATTACAATAATGAGGACCATCTTTTTTTTCATCTCTGCTAATATGTTACCAAAACCATCAGCTTCTCAGTTTGGTGTCAGGATGACTTTGACAGGTTGTTAGCAACTATATGATATACAAAACATCACAGAGATGTCTCACACTGTGTTGCTGTGTACCTTAGAGAGCCTTAGGTGGTCACAAAATAACTGAAATAATTTCCAAGAAAAAGTTATAGCAACAATTGAAAATATTCCTACAGTTTTGATGTCCTAATGAAGAAGTTCTTTATGCCAGTTTGTATTCTTGATCACTGAAGAATGCTATGCTTCACAGGAATGGGTGACATAGCAAAGCAGGTACGGTGGATTTACCAGAGATTAAAAACTCCAAAAAACAACTTTCCTCATCTCCTAAGGCTGGGTGTTTTGGTTTTTTGTTTGTTTGTTTTTTGTTTTGGGGGGGTTGTTTGTTTGTGGGGGTTTTGTTGGTTTTTTTGTAGGACATGCTTTATAGTTAAGATGTATCTTGAAAGACTTTTCAGATTGAGAAGAGCAAACAAATAAAAAGATGAAAGTTAGAAAGACAGCTCTACAGGATGTCCACTGCTCCTTAGCTTACCAACTTATTTGCAACACGTACAAATTTAGGAATTAAAACAAAAAAAAGAGTATAAAAATTCACCTGCCAGCCCAGGTAAAACTGCATCATCAATACTCAACCTGGGTTTATGTGACCTACTTTGTGGCTTTGGATTCTTAAATTATGTTGATGTTATTCAGCTCTTTCAAGCCAAAGTTAGGATAATGTGGAGAACACAAGGAAAAGAAGTCTAAACAACTGCTGGAGTAACATTGCTGAGAGGTCTGTTTGCAAAATCAAGAAAAAGAAAACCATTGTCATTTGAAAACAATGAAGCACAATACTTACGTCTTTATACACTGAAGCAGTTTTTATGTACATGCTACTAATGAAATGGATTCAACAATGTAGTACTTTTATTGTCCATTTTATGACTAGGTAATTATATATTTTACCTAGTCTAAATTAATTGCCATTTTACTGTTCTTCAGTTTAAAGGAAAAAAGGTATTTACTAGTATGCTGAGGAAGATTCTCAACACAATTGCAAACCTTTTATCATCAAGGGGAATGATGTGGAAAAAACATTCATTCTTTCATCCTGCAGGAAAATTTTAGCTACTTTCTGGGCATGTTTGACTCTCAAAGCCAGTCTGGGCTATTCTGTCATGCACTATCCTTTGGAACATGAGTGATTATCTTGGTTGTGTTCCCCACATCCTGCTCAGAGGCAAAGAATGTTAGTGAGGCTGTGGAGGTCTCACAAAGGCAACAGGAGATGGAGTCAGATATTTAAAGACAGAGAGTGAGCCTCAGGTGTAGTTATGGTCCCAGATTCAGCAACATACACTCTGACCATTAGACTCAACGAGAATTACGTGACATATAATTAAACATGTATGTATGTGTTGAACTTTCAAGCTGGATCAAGTCCCAGAACCATAAAGGGTGAAAATATTTTACTGAAAAGTGTTACTTAATGTTTAACCTCTACATGAAACTCTGCCACATGTGACCTAAAGTGAGTGAAGCACCATTTTATCTATCTATCTATCTATCTATCTATCTATCTATCTATCTATCTATCTATCTATCTATCTATCTATCTATCTATCTATCTATCTATCTATCGCAGGAACCTGACAGTTAGTCTTTAGGTAAAAGTATACTCGAACACTTTTATACCCAGTCTAGTATTATAAGAAATAAACTGGATGAGAGAGAAATGAAAAAAAGCAGCAGATTATCTCTTGTCAGAGGAGATTCAAATGGAAGGAAAAGAGAATCACATTGGGTATTCCAGGATCAGAGGTACCTAAATAGGAAAAAAATTATTATGTCTTCTGATCTGCTTTCCTGCCACTGAGGGATTGTTTCCCCCAAATGACTCTTTTACATTGTTTTGCTACCTACATATACCATGTAGATGAATTTTACTGCTTTTTGTGAGAGATTAAGTTGCAACGTAGCTCTCTTTTTTCCCACCCAAATGTAAACATCATTAGTTTTCTAAACATTATGGAAGTATTGAAAGGTGGTGAGAAGCTCTGAAGATTATAAGGGAGAAAGAAAGCCCACCTGTGGCATCAGGAAGGAACCACATGCACTCCACACCCACACTCTGCGGATCAACCTGGCTACTGGCAATGCAGAATCACATTGAAAATTGCTCGTGACTACAACCCCATTTAACAATGCTTTGCTCTCTGCAATAATGCCTTGCATGAAAAAACTCAGGAAGACTAACACAGCTTTCAAAATACTTCCCAATTTACTTTAAATAATTTATCTTAAATTTGTTATGGTTTTAAAGTTTTTCTCCCTGTCCCTTAAATATGAAGGTAGGTTTTTATAGGGGACTTAATAATTCTCTTACTCTTCTTATCCACCTCCCTGTTACTTTGTTGATCACAGTAGCGTCCAATTTATAAGAGCTTTTTCCTCATTAAAGTGAAAAAACAATGCTATGACTACCTTCGGCATTATGCATACAGGACTGGAAGTACAATATTTAAATGATCCATGATACTTTTGATTTGCAGCTGCATGCAGAGGGGAAAAAAAGGAGACTATTTTAAGCTACTGAAGCAGTCACTCTTGGTGTCTCGGCTCACCATTATTCTCTCTCCCTCAGCAAAGTCTAGTCAGCCACCATCCCAAGAAAAGCATTGCCAGCTTTGGGGAGAGCTATTCTCTGTTAAGTCTTCAGATCTTACAGGGCGGTGGAAAACTTCACATTTTCCCAGCAGGAGAGCAGGGATTCAGTGTAGGTGTAAATCTCTGGCAGCTGATTGTTGGAGCCCACAAGCTCTACCTTGTAAATAATTCACTTAGGCACAGAAAAATCTGCATATGAGGATGAAATGTCATTTATAACTCATAGGATATTGGCTTTGTTGAGAACAAGTTTCCAGCCCCTTCAACTCATTAAGTACCACTAAGAAAGAAGGAATATAGATGATGTAAAATAAACTGTCTTTTTGGCTTGTAGCTAACAGAGAATAGTTAACAATAACGAAGATGAAAATTAAATTCTTGGAGGGAGAAGGAAGGAGGCATAGTGTTTCTCAAGTCAGTCATCTCACAGTCACATCTTACAGTTTCCTTATTGTTAACTCTTCAGAACCTCATCCTTAACATTATTGGTAGAGTTAGACTTAGAAGGCCTTTAGGTGGAGGTAAGGTGCTGGAAGGTGTTGAAAGTGTTTCCCTCTATGCATTTTTGTGACTTGGAGTGGTTTGCTGAGAGAAAAGATAATGTACTAAACCAGACCACCCTTCACTGAAATTCTGTGCTAACATAGCAGATATAATTTCTTACTTTACTACATTATTAGCATCCTAAACCCCTGCAATATTCTGTTTTTCAGATTATTCTAATTTTGCAAGACTTGAGTAATTTCCTTGAAGTGTTTCACACCACTCCCTGCTGAATGCTGTTGGAAAACTGTCTGAAATCCTCAGGTGAATCAGTGGGTATATGGAACAGAAGTAGGGAAAAGGTATATGCTGTCTGTGTTAAAAAGTCTAGGAAGTCTCAAAGGGAAGGTGAATGGATGGTTCAAAGGGTTGTAGGAAAGGAAACTGAGAACTGAAGTAGGGTGCAGACTTGGTATCAATCATTACCTGATATCTAAATTAGGAATGTTTGTTATGAGAGTGTTTGTTCCAAGTGGAACAGTGCCTTCAAACCCCTTGCTATTCAACTCTTTCACATGTGAATGCTGTACTATCTAAATTCTGCTAGTACAATGAGTGTGGTGGGTTTTAATCCCTGCTTTTCCACTAATTATCCTTTGTCCTCATGCTATTTTTATTGAAAACTGAGGCAAAGGTATTAATTTAGTTTTGGGCCATTTTTAGTTTATATTTAATCTCTGCTATACACTTCCTCTATAGCAGCTCCATTTCTTCATTCAGTGTTCTCTTTTTATTTAGACAGCTGAGGAAATGACTGCTAATTGTTTTAATCACCTTTTCAATCTTTAACTCATCTTAAATTTCCAGAAAATTTTCCTTTTGGGGAGATTCTCACTTTGTGCCTGTATTTCCTGCTAGAGGAAATAGCTTTCTTTACTGTTCAGATCCTTTCCTTGTTCTTCTTTATTCTAAATACTACAGTTTGAGGTGGTTACTCATTCAGTTAAGTCTGGAGACTTTCCTTGCAATCTCTTTCTTTCACTTCACAGTCTGTGTGCTCTGCTGTTCAGGTGACTTCCTTAAGTAGCTTCATTAATCTCTGAGCCCTTGCATTTTTCTACTGAAGATACCTGACAGATAACTGACTTTGAGTGTCTTTCCTAATGAAACCATCCTTGATCTCACAATGTTCTTGGTGCTGAAGATAGGCAGTATAGTCTTCACTTTCCTTTCCAGCCCCCAACTTACCCTACACTCTCTGCCATGCAGTTTACTGATTTCTAGATCACCTCTGGAGAGAGGCTTCTTAATTATCCTTTGGAGTCAGACAGATCTGCTTCTTCGTGTGATCCTTAGCTCTCTTGCTTCTCTCTGAATAAAATTCTTCCCTTCTGAACTTCTCACTGTTTACTGCATGTCATTCTCCCTCCTGTTTCTGCTCTGGTTCCTGGCTCTCTCCTCTTTTTTTTGGCACACTATTTTCTGCTTTCTCCCTCAAAACATCATTTATTTTGCCTGTTTGGAATTTATCTTCTATGAATTCTCTCCGGCAAAACATCAATAGCTCCTTCTGATACACAATGTACATGTACAATGTGCAGTTTGTGCACCTGGCTGTTTTTGGTCTCTTTCTACATTGCCAAAGTCACTTCAGCTTTTAGAGAAAGAAGAGTAACCAACCTGCTCCAACTACCGTTTCCCGTAAAAAAAACCCCTCTTTTCTGATCCCTAGTTCCCCAGCTCTTCAACTAAATGGCTGCCTCATTTAAACCTTTGTGTCTTGAGGAGCCCAGTATGATTGTTTCTCTTATGTTGTGGGAATACAGGTGTCAGTCAATGGGCAAAATACTAATTCTAAAAGCTCGCTTCAGGTATGAGTTGTTAGAGTAGCTGTTTATAGCATGGAGAAGATAAGATGTCCGGATCTTAATAATGTTACCAGTGAAAAGGAAAAGAAAATGGAAGAAGGTAGTATCAGGACCATATCCACACTCTTTCCAGTATTTTTATTGGTAAAGGTCCAAACCAGTGAGTGGATACCTACTGCTTTGTACTGAAAGATTAGACAGGTTGGGCCCTGTTTGAGAAGTCTGGAAATACATGACAGGTGAGTAAAACAAACAAGGCAAGGTGGGGAAGAAGGAATGTGAATTTTCATCAGATGGCAACCCCACAGGCACCAGGGACCTAGGTCTAACAGCTGTCTAAGAGCCAGACAGTCCCAATTTGTAAGTATAGTAACAAATAGAGGGACAAATAAACAAACAAAAAGAACCAAACACAAAACCCCAACCACAAATCCATAGCTCCTTACTGGCAACAGAGAAAGTAAATAAATAAATAATTAGCACCTTTCCTTAGTCTCATATCAAAAAACATTACCAAGAAGTAAATCCCTCTGATTAAGGTTTATTAGGACAGCAGGAAGAAGAATGGGTCAGCAATAGCCAAAGGGGTCCAAGAAAATAAGAAAAGCATATGAAATATATTAAGAGAACAAAAAATATGGGAGAGAAAGTAGTCTCATTAATAAATGAGGAGGAAGATTATATCAATGATGGTTCTAAAATGGGTAAACTGCTGAAATGTTCTATAAAAATCTGTTAAACAAGAAAAATAAGGGCAGGAGAAATGGATAATTAAGGAGCAATAATGACTTTGTCAAAGCTATTGATGAAAAGCAGGTAAGAGAATACTTAAAACTTCTGAATATATATACAGATCAGCAGGTGTGCATGCATTTCAGAGTGTTAAGGGAATTAGCTAATGAACTTACAAAAACACTAGCAATTACTTACAGAAAGTTACAGAGTGTGATGGGAAGGTACCAGAGGGCTGGTGGAAAAAAGGAAATAAAATACTGAACTTCTGAAAGGTAAAAAAAATAAAATAAAAAACAAACAAACAAAACCCCCAGACACTTAGCATTCAATGGTTCAGTTTCTATTCCTGATAAAGTAATGACATGTTTATTACGATAGAAATCAGACCATAAACACAATTGACATCAAGGTTTTCTACAGAATAAATAACAACAGATAAACCTTACTGCTTTTTCAGATCAAGTTACAAAATTGGGCAAAAAAGTAAAGAAGGTAGTGCCTCTTGACCCTCTCGAAATCTTAATCAAAGGATGAATTAAGAGTAACCTGAAGGTTCATAAAACAATGAAAATGATAAATTGAGGTGCTGAGTTACTGAGCACTGCCTACAGTGACACTATACAGGGATATGAACTAGGTTTAGTTTTATTTAATATTTTTGATGATGATGATGTGCGAAAGGGTGGAGAAGGACAAGACACAGAGTAATAGGCTGTGTTTCTACGTGGTCTGCACTAAAACAAAGATGGTAAGTGATAACAGTGTATATTGAAGTAATGAATAATAAATCTGGTAAATGACAGCCTGGGTATGTAGGTGAGTCAAAATAAAACAGCAAAACTCAGTGCAACAGTTCAGATTGGCAGCTACTGCATTTCAGCCAGGACCCTGATTGTGTCCAAATAATATAAAATATTATTCTAAAAAGCAAAATGGGAAATAATTTCAAAAGTAAAAATCAAAATGCTTTGGTCTGAAGATGTTAAATCATTATGCTTTCTTATGGAAAAGAGAGATGAAGCCAATGCCATTTGGTTTCCACAAGAGTTCCTCTGACAAGTTCCAGCAATGGTTTCCTTTTCTATAGCACTGTTGAGGCTGCATCAAAAGAACTGTGTACAGTTTGGGACATGTCAATCTCAGAATGCTGTCAAGAAATTGGAGACAGTCCAGAGAAGAGTAATCCAAATGATTAAGAGTCTCAGGGGATTCATTTATAAAGAAGATTAAGTGAATTATATTTTGATTAGGAGTGCATTTTAATGGCGTATAAGTAACAGAAAGACACAAACACCAAGCAGGGAACAGGATGATTTAGGATGGCCCCAGAGGTTTTGATGGGATGAAGATCAAAAGAGAATTTAGACAGGATATCAAGAAACATTCCTTAGCTCTGAGGGATTTTGATTGCATATTTCCCACTTTTTTATTACTGAATGGGCTTCAGAAGACAAGGAGAATGTTCCTGCTTCTGTCACATAGGATAGAATAAAAGAATTCTCCATCTGAAGGGAAGGATCTTGCATTATGAGCTGGTGTGTCTCTGCACCTTTAATTCTCTCTATCTCAGTATAGAGGTAGGAGGCCACCATTCCCAGCAAGTTGGCCCCATGTGGTTTCCATTCCCCAAAGCACTTGTCTGGCAGCATTGCCTTAACCCACGACTAATGAGTAGATCAGCCAGTAAAGGAACTCTCAGAGGTGACTGAATGGGTGAGGAACTGCATTAGCTGATCACTACAGTTGTTTATTTCTTTATAAAAGCAAAAGGCAGTCTGCTGCTGTTGTGTACCTCTGCTGTCAGTGCTTGACTATGATGATAAAGACAGAATCAAAAGACAGCAAGATATGAAAGGATAAATACAGAAAGCTGGAGCCATATTTAATGAAGACACTGTAATAAGCCACCGTTCTCAAATTAGAGCCTGAGAAAATGCCTTTTTTCCCCCCCCATGATGCTCAAGAAGCTTAAAAAAAACATATAAATTCAGAACTAAAAGTATATGGGCTGAAGAAATCTCATTTTTAGGGAAACTATTCAGTTCCTGTTGGGAGAAATAAGAACATTCCCACTGATTTGGGTTCAAATTCTTCCACTATGTGTCCTACTCTAACTTTTCCTGAGGTGCTGAAGTATTTTGATAATCTACATAATCTAACAACCCACTTAAGTTAAAAGTCTGATAGCTGTCCTGTTTGTTTAAACTGTGATTAATCTCAGAAAACTGGACTGTGAAGAGAAGTATAATCTTAGATTTCTAGTGAGAACCATGTGCTTGGAGTTAACAGCTATTTTTATCACCTATACTGGAAGCTGTGCAGCCAGATCTTTTTTGAGTTAAAGATACACATTGTAATCAAATATGGGAATATTTCCTAGTACAGAATGTCTCAGATATCTCCTTTGGTTTCATATTGGCCTAATTCCTATATATTAGCAGTTATATGTTGAAATGCTGCCTTAATATTAGTGTGCTTTAATGACTACTCTATAGAGGAGGGAAGGGCTGCAGGATGTCTCCAGAACATCTCCAGAAATGCACAGCCCAGCTCAGCTCAGTTGCTCCTTACACTCTGGGCAAGCTTACCCTACCTACTGCTGTGGACCTGTGTCACTGTGGGCCCCTGAACTGGGGTATGAGGAGGTATTGCTTTGGATACACAGCAGTGGTTGGCAATGCTGCTGACTGGCTGCCTTCTAAATTGTGCTAGGAATAGTATAGTAGTCTTTTTTTGTTGTTGTTATTGCTGTCCCCTCTGTGTCTCATTGTTCTTTAAGAGGTCTCCTCTGCCTTACCCGTTCTTTTCTAAAGTACATGGATCACAGTTTCACATTTAGACTCTGAGGCCTGCTCTGTTAATTTTAATTGTTGGTCATTTGCAAGTGTTGAGTATTTTGGACAGTCCTTGTAATGTGTCCAATTTGCAGGTGTCAGGTGCTAGGCAGCAGAAGATGGAAGAAAACAATGCACATACAGACAGTTTAAGTCATCCCTTACACCCTGAGATGGGAAAGGATCAACCAAAAGTTCAGGTTGTGTTTGGACTCTGGACACCACTCAGTGCATGGGTATTATGGCTGGTCTTCCTGCTACAATGTCAGACTCCTGCTTGCGAGTGTTTTCTGCCACAGCTGCTCAAAAATGCATCCAGTCCCAAAGAAACTCTCCTCAGAAAAGATGTCTGGATATAGTACTGTAGTACTATAAAAAGGATGTATATTCCAATTTAAAATATGCACAGATCATTCACTGAGGTAGCAATGATTCTTTTTCCCTTCCCCCAAGATAAGAGTGTAAATCACATCTTCTCAACAAGGCAGGTAGTGAGGATGACAAAATTCTTACATTCCTAAAGTGTTATTGGAGAAAAAATGTCACCTCCATGCATAATTGCATAACTTTACTACCTGTCATTTTCTATCAATCAAAAAAATGTTATACTTGAATTTGAGGACAAACATGTCTAATAAGATTTTAGATTGACAGCTGAATGGCTGTACTCAGCCTTATTTTAACTTTGGAGTTTTTTGTTGTTGTGCACTAGATCAACATAGAGAGTATTATACCAAAGTTAAGGGAAACAAATACTCAGATATATTAATCCCTCATGCACACTTTACCTCCAAAAAAATAGAATTTCTTTCCCCATAAGCTTTGTTAGTCAGCTCCCTTCAGTCTTGCCAGTGCTGCAGCAGTAGACCAATGTTTCTTCCATTGTATTTCCAGTGCAGTGTGTCCAGATTTTGTTTCAATTATCAGAGAAATATGTTTCCTGGCATGTAATTAGTACCAGTGCCCTTGGCATAGCAGTGGCACCTCCAGTGGCACCTCACTTGCCCTCGACACTCTCTTTTCCTGGTGCAGGGCTCTGGCTTGATCCTCCTTTGAGTGAAACATCTGGTTCTACACACAACATCCCATGACACTCACCTCACATTTGCCCCCCTGTCCCTGGGCCCTGTTCTTCAGGGTATGCAACAGTCTTCACTTCTGCACACTGGGGATTTATTCTCCTTCATTGGTGGTGAGTAGAGTTTCAGTTTATCCTGTGTTAAACAGTAGTCTCTTTCCTGTCTCTACATACTGTATTCTGTGTCTCTTCCTCTGCAACCTTCTTGACTACCCCAGGAACATAGTCCCACCACTGGCTGTCCTCCTGAAAGCTGGCTGTGCCCTGCATTGATAGCGTCTCCATATTTTTTTTTATTTTCCTAAGACTTCTCAGCCTTGAATACGTTACCAAGAACCTGCTTCTCAATTTCAGGCCTTTTTCTTCTTTGTGTTCATTTTCAATCAGCTCTAGATGGACCTAACTCAACCTCTAATTCATTAGTAGTGGTCCAACTCTGCTGAACCCTTTCTAAGCCATCACAAATGGTCCAGAAGAGGCTTTAGAATTACAAAGAAGGTATCAGGAGCTCTTTAACACACATACAGAGAGGCAAAGGTAGTAATCTAATCTTGGCTGTCTTCTGCATTTTGTTTCAGTTCTGTATGTGAAACCACCATTCCATTCCTCTAAGGGACACCTGGGTGAGGAGTAAAGTTAAAAAGAGCATAAGGAAAAGTGGCTGTTTCTGGAGAAAAAAATGTCTTGCTAAAACTTCACATGAAGAACGTGATTGTATCCTATCAGAGGCTCTCAAAGCATTCACAGGTTCAACCTTGCATTTCTCTAGCTCTGCAGGAATGTCACAGTGACCTTCCCGTAGTTGTACTGCAAAAGCAGCTATGGCTTGTTTCCATGAACATCTGGGTGAGCAATGATTAGGTTCGGGTGAGAAGCTGGACTCTGTGCTTCTCCCACTTGCTCATTGTGCTGTAAGGGGCCAGTCACTCCAGGAATAGGTAGTGCAGACTATATGGTTGATCCACTTTGCTACTCCCTTGCAGAAAGAAGCACAGACCAGATGGGAATTTTGTGCCTGGATTACCATAAGAGTTGTGAAAACAGGAGGGTTAGAGATTCCCAAGGCTGACCTTCATTTAGCCAATTAGGACTGCAGAAACATGAGGACTGAGGCAGCCTGGGCTTGGGCATGAGCAACAGAATCCTTCCTGGACGGCAAGTACAAGCTCTCATTGCATGCTCTGCTGTGTGCTCACCATAATTACATGTAAGCTGGCTTTGCCTCTACATGTGGAAATCATATCCTTGATGGTAGTGGAGGTCCCAGTAACACAATGTAAGCTGCATGTTGGTCATGGCTTGTGGCAAAGCCATAAATAAGTGTCCAGAGATTTCTCTGTGTGAAGTGTTAATACTGGCACAATGCTTATCTTCCAAATTCTTTAATACATCTGTTCTGAGTTCCTGAAATTGTTTGTTCTAACTTAATGACAGATGAGCAAGTATTTAAAAGAGCCTTCATACTGCAAGAATAACCAAGGAGTTAGATGTCAAACTGCTCTCACCTAAAGTCACAATTAAGTGCAACCCACAGATTCTATACCAGGCACAATTAATTTCAGGCACAAAACTATGACTGCAAATGAGTGGTCATTAAACAAAGAAGATTGAGGCGAGACATTCTGCGTATTCACGCTACTATTTAAATTAACAACAAATAGTAATCTTTTTTGCTTTGCAGGATCTTTCACATTCAATCTTTAAAATCCCTTACAAACCACATTTGCCTGGTGTCATAATATCCAGTGAAAGGGAACATGCTAGGACTCATGGGAAAGTTTAAATTCAAATTAACTTGTTTAGCCCTGATATCACACATTCTTCTCAGGCCAGACCTTTTCTCAGTGAGGAGAGCAGTCTTCTGACAAAATTAGGAGACTGTATTTATTTTACTAATTCTTCACTACTAATGATATTCATATTTCTAACCTTTTTTTATTTGGATTCAAGGTATTGCTGTAAAAGTGATCCACAGCACATAGATTTTCTAGGGGTTCCTTTACTAGTGTGGCAGGTTTACAGTGGTGCTGAGGAAGGCCTGCAGGACTAAATTTTCCTGAGGGAGTTGTGTCCTGACTGGGACTTCCTTTCCAAAAGCAATTTTCTGTGTCCCCTGCAAACTGTGACCAGAAATTGTCTTTCTTGAAGGCAAAATATTAAGGTCTGTGCACACAAGAAACAGACAGTCTTTGTGCAGACAGAGATGGAGGGATGGAAGGGCCTTTACTTTTTTTCGGTGACTTATGAAAACGTTTCACCAGCTATAGCTTCACCTCTGCATGGAAAATATTAGACCATGGGTTTGTGTCGGCCGGATTTCTCTGCCTGTCAGGCTTCAGGATCAGAAGCACAGTGGCAGAAACCCAAGAAACGCTCACAGCAGAGCATACCTGCCTTCTTCGGGTGTCTACAAGCTGTCCTCTCACCTCATGAATATCATGCTGGGGGGTTGGGGAAAGGGTAGATGGAGAAGGTGAGGGAGCAGAAGATGCTGGGGATCAAACAAAGTGCAGGAGGGAGCAGGGAGATCTTGCCCGCTACATGACATGCAGATGCAGGCAAGTGAGCCGCTTTATCCACTGACAGCAACCGGGCTGCATCCTCTGTCTGAAACCGGCACACTTCCTCTGCGAAGCAAGGGAGAATTACAGCTGTGTATTTTATTCCCATCCTCATTTACTGTAGGCTGAGGCACACCAGCTCTCTGCCAGTGCAAACTGGAGCCAGTGCACCCAGGGCTGGGAGTCGAACTGGTGGAAGGGGCACCATGACTGCTCTGTGCAGGTGAACCTCTGAGGCACTCCCACAGCATTGCCTGTACTGCTGCTCAGCTTTATGCCTCCATCCAGTGACCAGTTTTTCCCCTTTTCAATCCGTTTCATTGTGATGCTGGGTAGGAAAGGCTTCTCAGGGTTCCAGTTCTCTGTGGTTGAAGTGGGACATCTGCCCAAATTGGGATGGTTTTCAAAAAATCTTAACTTAAAAAAAAATTAAACTCATGGAATGTTCTTTATTTTGCATGACATCATCAGCCCCATCTGTTTCAGTGTTTCTTGAAGTTGCACTGGAACTGATTTGTGGGGCAGAAACTGATGATCACCCATCTTTGCTAGTGAATCAGCGGAAGGAAGGAGTAAGCTGAAAGAGCCTTTTCTTTGTGTAGGACTCCTGCAAATTCTAGGCATAAGTGTTTGTGCTGAGCGTCTTCAGCTCCTAACAAATACTGGTGTGGTGAAGGATGCATACAACTGAAACCTTATGACTCTTAATATCAGAAAGCTTTAGATACTGCTCTTACGACCACACCTGAAACAAGATCTTGCTATGCCTCACTCCCATTACGCTGCATTTCTTTCATATTGAGATGCAAAAATTACGTTGCCAAGTTATAAGTAGTTTACATAATCCCAGAATGCAACATGGGAAAGCTTTCAAAATAAAAATGAATAATAAGATCAGCATTTATTGGTTTTTTCCTTCTACATTGCCACTGAAAATTCTCATTGGTGTGGCTTTATATGAGTAGTTCTCCAGAAGTAAATTATGAGCAAAATTCAAAGCCATCATAAATTAAATGTGCTTTTTTCCTGCTTTGGTGTACAAGACTTTCCATTAAGCTAGGCCCATATAATATACCTTGGATGTGTTCAAGAAAGCCTAGTAAATTATAGTAAGTATTTAAAATGGTAAGTAGACATTGAAAAAGGCCACATTAGGATTAATGAATGAAAGGGTTGATACTGAAAATGCACTTGTAAATAAATAACATGAAAAGTAAAGATGACACACTGTTAGGTTAGAGTTACAAGTGGGAGTATGATGATAAATCACACGATTGTTTGTCAGAGCTTCACATGTGGGTGCACGTCCTCCTTAGTTCCTTTCTTCCCTTCCCCCCAAGCAAAACCTCTCCCTTCCCTTGTCCCACTCACTGTGCCTCCAGAAGAGTGATGATACTTGTTCTGCTTTCAGCACTGACTTTTTCTGCTGGAGATATGTTGGGCTGCTGAGTTCTCTACCTGTTAGGAGCAAGGTATGCTTCTCAGGGCTTTGGCTGGGCAAGGCCAGTGCTGCAGGCCTGCTCCATCTCTCCTGGTAGTAAAAAGCACATTGCTGACAGTTGCAGCTGAGCCTGGATTCACTGCTGCTGTTGACAAGCATGTTGGGTACTTGGGTGTTTCACTCCCCTAGCAGCTCTTGTTGGCAGTGAGCTGTCTTGGGATGAGATCTGGTAGCAAGGGGCGTTATGGGGAGAGCTGAGGATGATGTGCAATCCAGTGCAGGGGATGCAGGACTTGCAGCAGGTGGAAAAAAAAGCATCTTCCCCTCTCCCACTCATCCACTAGTCCCATGCTTCATTTCTTCTTGGTTGTGGCATAGTGCAGCTGGGATTGTAGCAGCAGCCACAATCATGGCTGAGGTCTGGTCACAGTGGAGAGTTTCATTGAAACTCATTGCCTTGGGGAGAGCAAATTCTCAGAATATGCACCATAACCCCAAAACTCAGAGTGAAAAAAATAGGCAACATTTTTTCATGTTTTCACTGTGCCAACCATAAAGGCCATATATACTGATACAGATACTGGCGTCATCACATCTTGTATCTCATATCATGTCATCATCTGTGGGAGCAGTTCTGTGCAGCATGTTCTGGCTCACCACTGAAATAGCTCACAGACTGTGATCCAAAAGCATGAAGCAGAAATGAAACAGGGGGTGGGCAGGGCTGTGAAACCAGAAAATATGTGCGTCTACTTGCAGATCACCTGGGCGAAGGAAAGCATCTGCCTAATTACATTAGGACTTGAATGTCTGAGAGAGCATGTGTAAGGTAAGTATGTCTTATGTAGCTGGGTTTGGAAAGTCCATGTTATGGTTTCCTCTGCTTAGAAATGATAGTTTGTGGCTACATGCATTCAGGTTCTGCCTACTAGCAACATGGGGCAAGTCCAAAATGTGCTGGCTTTAATGGAGTTACTCTGGATGCAGAGCAGCACGAGGCAGGATCAGGCTGTGGCATGTATGCTACATGAAGTGATGGGTGTGTACGTTTTTATAACCTGATTTTACTTCCCTCCATAGTATTCAATTTTATCCACATAGGCCCATTGAGAAAACAAGGTTCTGCTCTCAGTGAAGTGTTTATGGGCCCATACAGCCAAAGGAATACCTTTTATGTGCCTGTGGCACTTTGAATATCTTTGAATGGGAAGGAATCTTTGTGGGCAAGAATAAATTCACATACTTTTTGGTCTGCCATGCGAGGAAGGGCAGAGCAGCAGTCAGTGCCACCTAAATCTTTGCCGGACCCCAGGGAAGGATTTAAGTTCAGGTTCCCTATTTGAGTAAGCACTAGGAACAAATGGTAACATAAAGGTTAGTAGAAGATTATAAATAGGATAATAAATGGAGAAGGAAGGATTATACTACCACATTAGAAATCATTTGAAGGGAAGGTAGAAACTCTCATGCTTTGCCATAATTTTTGAGTGCCCAGATTGATGGTAATCTATCTGTGTTATTTATTATAGAGATATATATTTTGAAATAATTTTTTAAAAGAGCTTTTTAAAATTATTAGCGCTACAAATAGAGTAGAGCACCAAAACTCTAATAGGCTGAAGTAGAATGTTAATGGTGTAGATATAAATATTTGCTGTGGAGATGTGTCTAAGTATATCCAATCAGCTGAGAGAGAAAAGAACATATTTCTCATGTGGCCAGTATTATCTAAGTAATTTAGCTTATATTTTTGAATCATCTTGATTAACTGTTTTATGAAAAACACTTTGTCAGATAAACTCAGATAATTGGTAAAAGGGAAGAAACCACAGTCCACCCATAGAGTGACTGTGAGCAGAAAGAGGTAAATTAGCCCATCTGTTTTGAACTCTTCATTCAGCTCAATGTAGTTCATAAAACTGAAAAGTCAAATGGTCTGTAGTAAAAGGAGAGCTTAGGAGTTAAGATGGTGGAAAGGGAGTAACAATCTTTGTTCTTTATTGATCTTCTCAACCAGAGTTTGCAAGTGCCTCTCAGCCTTCAGTTGTGCATGCCGCAGCACAGATACAGTGGCATCTTACCAGCAGATGCAAGAGGAAAATTAACATCTGCTCAAGCTGAGTAACATTGCTCAGCATTGGCCTGATTGGAGCCACTTCCCATGTGAAAAATAAAACATAAATCCTGTTTTCAAGTAGAGTAGTATTTTTTGCAATCATGCCATGTTAACTCAGCTCCTCAGGGTCGGCTTAGCAGTCTGCATATGCCACTGCAGTTGAGTTATGCAGAGGTGACCTGTCACAAGCCCAGCCCCACATCATTTTATAAACAGGAATCTGAGGAGCCATGTGACTTCCACTTGTCTGTAAGTCAAACCTGTGATAAGAAAGGAGTCTGAGGAGAAGGCCTGCCTCTTGGGTGTCAGGCATGGATGCCTCACGGTGGTGAGGATGACCACCTTCTGCTGCCTTGTGGACTACTGTATTTTTGGCAGGTGATACTTCCAATCTTGATTACGCTGGTAGAACTTCAGTGGTTTTGTAAGTCACTAAGCAATGTTCACGAAGCTGAGCTCAGCTCTGTATTGGTGCTTTAGAAAAGTTTCATTATATTTTAAGGACGTGTTTTTGTTTTCTTTTTGTGAACCTGAAAGCTTTTTCCCTGTTTCTGCCACTCTCAGGTTTCAGACTGTGAGATTAGTTTAACAATAAGGAAATTACTGGCATCATGCTAATTTTAGTATTGTTCATGCATTGCAAAGCGACTTGCTGCACAAGAAAAAACAACACACCACATTTGAACAATATTGGTGCAATATGTCAGACATGTAGCAATATTCTCTGTGATTATCACCCCATACAATTTTCAAAGCACTGATGAATTGTGACAGATCCTCCTCTGAAACAACCCATCATAGTTTATGAAATCAGTGGAAGTATATCAGCTTACATCAGCTGAAGATCTGGGCTACATTTCTAGCTTTCTGCTAATACTTTTTTATGATGGAAGCGAGTACCTGAGATGAACTGAGACTTAACCTCTCTAGCTGCACTTTATATTCTTGTGAGAAACACTAGATACGTTTCAAATTCACTTAAACAATGGTTCAGCCACTGGGTATTGAAAATGAATAACATCTCTAGCAAAGTCCTGGATAAATATGGTAGAAACTTCTCCATTGGTGGCAACAGAAAGCAGACTGTACTTGCTACCTTTTTTCTTTTTTTTTTTTTGGTTTTGCCTATTATTTTAAATAAATATTTATCATTTCAGTGAAACTGTAATAACACAGGATCGAGTACAATACCATCAGTGCAGTTTTAAGCTTTAGCGTGAAAGAAAACCTTTCTCTGTGTGTGAGTAGTGGAGCATGTGGATTAGCAAATTCTGACTTAGTGCAGTTCTGCTGACTGGCTAAAAAGACACATATCCCTTTTTCTTGTCATTTAGAGGTGAAGAGGAGTTAATTCAGAAAAGGCCAAGTTACTGACACTTTTAATAATAAAGAAGCACTTTAGAACAGTGGTGTGAGATGTACAATTTGTAATGACCAGTATAAAACTGTGAGAGAGACACATCATGAGTTTGTCCCTCTGTTAACATGTCTGAGACTGTTCAGTAGTTGCCTTCCTTTAGGAGCTTTCCTAGCAATTTCTTTTTATTTATATGTTTCTTGTTTTCTAGATCTGCCAAAAATGCTATTTAAGAAGACCACACAAAGAAATGACCTACCTTACACCAATGTCTGGTGGAAAATAGTAAGGTAAATTTTGATTTACTGAATGCACGAAAGAAGGAGGCCACCGCCTAAGAAATGGATGACAGCATCTGAAAGTGGTTCCAGCATTTTAAAAGCAATTATGGGGGGTAGATTTATGCATGAAACCTGCTCTGTACATTAACTAAATTTGTGGGTTTAATCACTGGAAGGAGAAAACCAGCTATGAAATACTCAAAGTAAGAGGTCATTGTAGATATTCCCCTGAGGATATAATTTGTGTTGGTGTGTGTAGACAGGACTGTGCATATGTGTTGCAGAAGTGACAAAGGAAAGAGTCGGTGAACATCTTCAAAAAGCAAATACAGGAGAATGCTGGAATATATGGCTTCCTAAATAAAGAAAATAAAGCTGTGACTATGTGAAGATTTCTCAGTATGGGAATGGCAAAGGAGTAATGCATTCTTCACTCCAATGGAAATTAATGGAGCATGCATTCCTCATTCTCAGTCTATTTGAGGCTGCAACAGGGGATATCACATCTGGCAAAACTACTTTGAGTCTTGTTATACCACTTATAACATCATCTGGACCTTAGGAAACAGCTTTCTGAAAATAAGGAATGCTGTACAGTACCTGACATTAGCCCTGTTGAAAGGTACTGATAAGTTGCAGAGGCCTAAGAAATTAAGGGCCGCATTTGCATGGAATTTCCCTGCACTTTATTATAGTCAATTCCCTGGTTTTGCAATTTTAACTGCCCTTTTCCTTTAAGTGTCTTCCCCAGGGTGAGTAGGGGGTGCTCATTTGTGAAAGGGAACCAAATCACTCAGAAAGGAAAGCATCTGGGGCAATAACAGAACACCGTATACCCAGAAACATTACAAAATCTGGTATAAATTGAGAACATTCATTATTAATAGAAAAACTGTTTTCAAACTATGTTGCACTTTCATCTCTGAGGATTTCACCTGCTATAGTCCTGATCCTGTGCTCATATTCCTAACTCCCACAGTTAGCTTTATCAGATTTGATAGAATTAGTGGTATGAAGAGGACGCACACTTTATAAAGCTTTGTGAAACTTGTCCATAAACATAAACACCTTCATAAAAGTTGTTCATACTGCTGCGTTGGAGGCCACTGTCCTCTGGATTTTCCCATATATTCTGCAGAAGAGGGCTATTTTGACACCGTTTTTTGAAAGCACATAGTACTCGAACAGCATTCACAGAGCAGAACAGAGCCATGGTCTGTTGGTATGTGTGAGTGAGAGAGGCCCACATGCAGCACTGCATTGCTTGTGCATGGTTTGTATTTACCCCCTTATTCCTGTGCTAGAACAAGTGTGAAATGGCAACATTGTGATGTCCGGGAATATCTGAAATAAAATGAACAGAGATCCATAATCCAGGAGATGGTCAGAACTGGCTGGTGTTCATAAAGCAAGCGGATGGGAGATTCAGAAATGCAAGAGGGAGAAGGAAAGTATGAATGTCTTAAAATCTCCTACTGGAGTACATTGAGTATGGATAGGTTTAGTGTTTGCTGTCAAGGCAGAATGTGATTCTGAATCAAAGTACCAGCTCTGTGCAGCCCTACAGATGGTGACCCTTAAAACCAACACCTCCATCCAAATATGTTCATTTGGCATAATTTGTCACCTGGCATCAGCTATCTTAACCATCCCAGGGGGCAATCACAAACTAATGCAGAAACTCTTGTATTTTGGGGGGGATGAAGGGTGAGGCACAGGTGAGTGTGTGTGAAGGAGTAAAAGGTTATGAAATGCTTTGTTCAGAGGTCAGTAGATTAGAAGCTGAGATAATTATATAGAGTAGCAAGAGGTTTACCATGCAAAGTAAGTTTCCACCCTTATTACAAATGTACGGGAATGCTCATTTCTGCTATAGGACTATAATGTACAGACTTTATTTATTTATTTTTTTTAAACGTTTACTTGTTTCCAACACTGGTTATAGAAAGTCCTCGGTATCCTGTCCTGCACCAATGATTATTAAAATATTTAAAGTCACAGAATGGATATATGGCTAGGCAGACACATATTTTGATTTATGTTATACTGTGGTTGAGGCACACATTTGAAGGCAAGGTTTTTGGCTGACAACAGCATCACAATAGCAGTCTTCCAGCCATATATTATAGTGATGACCCCTGGAAATTATCAGGGTTTAATACAAGGCTATAATATAGGGTTTCTGAAAAGTCTACATAAGAAATAGACAACATAAAAAGTCACATTACTATTTATGTGCCATCAAATCACATTAGGAGGGATTTGACCACATAAATAGTAAAATAACTTTTTGGGAATATGGAAATGAAAGAAAAATGTTTCAAATAGAAACCATAATTTACAGAAAAATCACAAATACACAACCGTGTTTTGAAACTAGGAAAGTAAGAGGCAAAAAGAGAAAGGAAGACTTCCTGCAATCTTTTCCATATACCATAAGATTTTATTTTTTTTAACACACAATCAAAGATGCATCCTGTCATATCATATCATTATTACCTATATTTTTTTGTATTATATTGTTAGTTATGTGGGAGTTGACTGATATCTATGTTGTCAGCTGTTTGCCAGCTGTTTGCTCCTGGGATGAACGGGGTGAATGTTAGCTTCTCAGAACCATCAAAATAAACAACATCATTTCTCTTTGTTCTTTCTCTGCTGCACAAAAATGTTCTGTGGACAGAAAAACTTCCCAGTCCCAAAATCTTACCCCCTTTTCCTGAATCAGTTATAAATAGATATCCGTATTTATCTGTTTCTTATTGTTTGGTGATGCCAATAGAAACTGTTGAGTAAGGAAGAATAATAATTGTGGCAGCTATGGAATACCCAGAGTGTAATGAGTGCTGTAAAGACAAGTGTGAAACTAAGAGGGTACTTCAAGTAAAAGTCTGTTACCCAAAGAATGGTTGTTGAAGTTGATGAAGTTTTTACCTTTGACGTCATTGTGAACTGGGTCGGCCTTTGGCCCTGCACACATAGTGGTAGATGAGCTGTGGCATTGCCTCAGGTTCCCTCTGTGGAACAGCATGGCACTGTGCAGCTGCAGGCTTAGCCCATGGTGGACATTATCCATGTAACCCTTCATTCCTCCTCCACGGGAAGAACACACAGTAGACTCAAGTTTGACTCCAATGACTGTAATGCACAAACCCAACACATTCAGAATGCCAGCAACTATTGCCCCAGGTTTTTGGGATGTGAGGGTGAAGAAGGGTTTGTTATACTTCCTGTGATCTGGTTTCTTAGATGAAGAATTTCTCTGCTATGGTACTGGTTCAGTAAGCGGTTAACACATGCTTGTCAAATGTAAGCAATGCTACTGACATAGAAGTGAATTTATCTTATGGTATGTGAATATAACTATTCATTTGCCTAACTTTACCATGTGTCTAAATTATTTGCTGTAGAGATGATTAATATTCTTAGATTATTTTTAAGGAAAAAAGGCTTTTATTTTGAGATAGTAATAAATACTAAATTCTGGGAAGATTAAAGTATTGAGGAGGCTTTACATGTCACAGTTGTGCAGATATATCTCCCTTTGAAGTCAATGGAACTTGTGTGTGGCAAAGGGCAGAGGTATGGGGTGGGAGAATTCCACAATATTGTGACTAAAGAGCCAAAAATATCAGAGGATATCTAGAATATGAACTTTTAAATGCTTTTGTGCTCTTTCTTCTTTCTTTTTCTTGATTTGTTTTTGTTGGGTGGGTTGTTTTGTTATTAGTTGTTTGCGGGGTTTTTTGAGGAAAACAAGCTGGAACTTTCTGCTTTACCTAGAATGTAACAGCTAACATACACTTGAAGGAAAAGTTGTGTTTCAGTGTGCTTCCCTGATAGCAAAACAAAACAGCAGAGGTTGTTTGGAAAAGCTGATGAGAACCTTGGGCATACACAAAAGAGATGGGGGCGATCTAGAGGCAGGAGGAGATATTGCTGGAAACAGGAAGGTGAGCTCTGGTGCATAAAACAGAGATACCCAGGAAGCAGAATGATTGTAAGCTAGGGGAAGGTGTATAAACTGTCCAGGAGAACAGCACATCAGAATCTACCTCTGGGAAATCTGTCGAATCAAGGAGGCCGTGACTGTTTTGCACCTTGGATTATTTGTGTGTGCTCAAGCAAGAAAACTATATAGCTATTTACTTGCTTGCTAAAAGAAAACAATTAGATGGCATTCTTACTGATGCTCTTAAATGAGAACATTATTTTTGTTTTACAAAACATTGCTCTTATTTATTGACTTTATTTTGGAAGCCTGCAAATGTTGGATTTCTCCTTACATTAGGGGAAGGCTTAGAGCTCTTTATGATTTGTTCTTTCCACATGAGCTACATCTAGGAAAGTGCTGAAGAAAGAACGAAGGGTGCTTAGCACTCTCCTGCACTGCCTAACATCGTTATAAATTTGTGCCTATCAAGAGCTGGAATAGAGACTGTGAGGCTGAGCTGTTCAATTTCTGCTAACAATAGCATAATATTAATCACTTATTAACAGTCCTGGTCATTTGGCTTATTTCCTCATTTTCTACCGACCTTTTGAAAATCCTGTTTTGCTCTTGCTGGTGCCTCTCTTACAAATGGCATCAGCAGCTGTATCTCGGTTTGAAAGGATGTGTGTGTGGAAAGGGAAAGGAAGAGGGATGACAAGCTCTAGCCAACATACTTTTGCAAAGCGACTGCTAGCTTACCACATTGCACTCTTCTTTTTTCCTGCTAATTACAGGAAAAATGATTTATTAATATTTGTGCAATGGTAACTTCTCAGCTCACCCACAGCCTTTTCTAATCCAGCCAATTATTTTTAGTATTACTTTTAAGCTCTGACTTTAATTAATGGGGTGCAGAAGTTTAAAGCATATGGGGTTGCTTTTCTTAAGATTGAGAACAAGCAGAGTTTCAAAACCCTGCAGATACACTTCTCAATACTGCACTTAAACTCTGTTTCTGAAAATGTTACATATAAGTTGTCACATTTTCTTCAGTTTGACATAAAATTCTGTGACGTGTCACATCAAATAGCAACAATCATGAAATTTTTAGGAATGTGTCAGTTTTGAGATACACACTTTCTTGCTTTGATCCACCATAGTTCAATTGGAAGATAAAATAATCACTTCCATTTCTTACTACTTTTTTATGAAAACATATAATAAAATATATATATTTTAAAATTTTCAAAGTATTTGTTCTGAAGCCCCTTTAAACAGAAAACTCTTGTTGCTGCTAAAATCTACTGCAAAACTAGCACTTGAGTTTCAGTGATGTTTTTTTGCATGCTCCAAAGGAAAGCTTGAAAGGTACCATCATTTATGGGATACCTATGGTCATGGATGGGCAGTCCAGTCTTACCACATCTGGAGCATGACCCTAGCCCCATGAAGTCAGGGGTGGTGGCAAATACTCAGTACTTTGTGATCCAGGTCTGTCTGAATAAAACTTTAGCTGCCTTTTTAAATGACCAAAGAGATAACCTTCCAGAAAATCATTGGTTGCACACCACACTTCATTCAGCAACATGTGGAGTGAGGAGTATGCAAACTTTGTTAGGATTTCACAAGGAAGCCACATAACTACAAGGTCGCCACTTCCTACAGGGTGAGCTCAGTTGAGTGAAGCAGCAAACAAACCCTGTTGCCCTGGGCTCCCCCCATGCCATCCCCCCAGTCCCTCTTGAAGGGTCATTCATCTTAGGTGCCCGTCATGGCCGTGGTGGGTGGCAGCACACATCTGTCAGGAGGCTGGAGCACAGCTGCATGAGAGGAGAACGCACTGACCGGCAGCCCCATCCATTGGTGATTCATCAGCAGGACAGCTACTGCTGGGAAGAATTCCTCCCCGATGGGATGAACCTCCAGTGACTCTTCTCAGGAGCCAAGTACGTCCCCCTCCCATGCAGGCAGGGCCATCGCTCAGCCTGGGGTTGAACTCTCCCTCACCTCCTGACCACCTCTTCAACTCCTGTACTTGCACCAACATGTGAAGTGGGGCTCTGTGGGGCTCAGAGGCCTCCTAATCTGCCTCTGCTTCATTTCCACCCTCATATAGGACACCTAGGACTACAGAATGGCTGTCCTCAGCCCTACAGCACCATCTCTGTCTCCCCTCACACACTGCAACAAGCCAAAGAGACTTGCCAGCTGAACCCTGATGGCAATGTTGTCACATGCTGAAAGGTGCAGCCACCTTTTAACAATTTAGTTAAGACTAATCTCCTCGTTGCCTGGACCCTCTGTACCCTCCCAGGGACTCTCTCCTGCAGATCCCATTGCCACTCTGATTGTCCCTGGATGCACAAACCAAATCTGTGGAGTCACTCACTGACTGGTGTCAGATGGGGATGTCCACTCCATTTTGGAGGAATGAGTGGTGGCTTTCACTTGATGGCTCTGAAAGCCATTTGCAGGCTGGGGAATTGTGCTGACATCCCAGGGAAGTATGACAAAGGGTGCAGGGGTGCCAGTTCCTGTTTCTGAATCATCTGGTCTGACTATTTTGTGCTGGGGAAGGCAGTAAGGAAACAGAAGCACAAGGACAGCAGCTGAACCTTTGTGCTTTTTTGCACTTCCCCCCCCCCCCCCGGAAGCTTTCAGTGTGCTCACCTGCTGGGTCCTCAGGGAATAACGTGCTCCAGCAATTTATTACACTGTCTCTAGGCAGAGCCTACCATTTCTATATCAGGGAATTACTTAAGGAGTTACTCAGGTCCAGGTGGCTGTTTGAGAACTTATATCAAGAACTTACATCACCTGCTTTCTCTTGTAGTTAAATTTAGGTTCCTTCTTTTGGCTCATTTCTCCTTTTATGAGAGCATAATTTAACCACTGGTCACTGGAGACAGGGAGAAGCCTAAATAAGCTTCAGAGTACACCTGAGAAACTCCACTGGGGAGAGCTAAAAAGTAATGCTTTCTTCCAAAAATCAGTGTCCTTTCTCAGTGACTCTGGTAGCTTCTGCCCTTCATGTTGGATGAAGGAAGTAGCAGACAGGAAAAAAGAAGGAAAAGATAGCATGAAAAGAGATATCAGGAAGATCAAGATAAAGGTGGAGGAAAAGTATTTGTTTACATCAGAGAAGAAGAGGCAAAACTTAACATTTCTTTACATTTAAACTCCTTGGCTCAGCTCACTACTGTATTCACAAAGAGAGACAGGAAATACATAGGGAGTTTCATGAGAGCATTCCATGTCCCAGACTAGCAAGATGAGTGCTCGGGTTCTCCGACACAGTCATTGAAGAACAGGGGAGCTGATTAGGGTCTGGAAAGGAGGATGTGTAGGGAGAGAGTTCTTCTGAAGACCACAGAATGTCCAATTTTAGGGGCTGATGCCAGAAACTCTATGGAAAAGCAGCTTGGGCATGCTTTATGTTTGTATTGCAATGAAATGCATGTTTGAGGGCTTTGGACATTTTTGTAAAAGTACAATGAGGAATATAAATGTTTATTAAAGTATATTTGGACACTGACTGCTGGGGGCTGCCTGTATGGGGACAGGTGGTAGAGGTACCTCTTTCTATCCTGTGTCACTGTCCATAGAAATCAGCTAGCAGTTACAGGAAGCATTTTAAGGCAAACCAACACCAGTGACTGCTGCAGTGCAAAGTCTGCCCTATAAACTGCAGCGGTTTTGGAGCTGATTGACAAGCAGCTTAGACATCTGGACACCAGGAGCAGGGTAGACAGCTGGAGCTGCCAACTTTTTCAGCTTGTCCCCAGATAAGACTGTCCCAGCTCATCAGTCAGCACCCTTATATTTCTTAGGCCTTCAGATTTTAAAGAGGCTATACTGACCCATAAATCTAGTAAGAGGAATGGGTGTATTTTATGATTTTTTGGCTGAATAATAATAACTCAGTGGTTTGAAATGTTTGGAGTTTTCTTTGCTCACACCTTTCCATGTGTAGAATGGGATGTTTCACAGCAGTTTTGCTTTTTCCTTTCACTCTGGTGAAATCAAAAGCAATGAGCATAGCAATTTTTGCCTATAAGTCACTTAATTATGCCACTGTTATTTTCCCAAGGACCCTGTAATCATTGTACAAACTTGATAGCTAAGGCTGTGTGTTACTGTAGGCCAGTAGTCTTTCAGCTCAGAAAACATATGGTCATGTTTGGTTCTGAGATGTTCATAGCAGTGTACTAGATTTGCTTCTCTCCTTAAAAATCTTTGTGTCCATTACAAAACACATTACAAAATTTAGTGCAAACTATAGTGTCTTTTCAACAGAAGGGAGAGGAGATATTAACAAGTGTACCTGGACAGAATGAGATATAATGAAAGTCTTACCAAGAATTCATTATGTCAGAGACTTCTGAAGACCTTCATAACCTGTTTCTGAAATTTATCCTAGCCAGCAGCATAGGCAGTGTGATACACCCAGAACCTCAAAGTAAGACCGTGTCCCTGGTGCACAGCACTGGTCACACCCCTGCATGCCTCGGTAACATGGTTTCATCATTAAGCAGAATTCTCTCTCCTGAGCAGAAAGAAGTCCCTTAAGTGATAACCTACTTCATTACTGAGGATTAAAAAAGAGGGGTTTTGAACAGAGAACAGACATATATATTTAAGTGCAGAGTTGACTCTAGAACTGAGGGATAAACTACAACTTTCTTTCTCAGACATAAGGTAAAATTGGTGGCTGTATACCACATCCACCATCCTAGCCCTAATCTGCTGATCAGCAATTTCTGCTTAGTTGTCTGTGTGCAATAGTCTTTCCTTCTGTGTCTCATGACCCAAACTGAGGCAAGCATAACCTAGAACATCTCTAGTCTTACATGTATGCTTACATGTATAGACATACATGTATTGATTTGACTTGGGATGTACCAGAACCCATTCTCATCAATCTCTTTTGAAAGCTGTCTTCCATTTAATTTATTTAGTCATGAGAATCAATAAATGGTTACTGGTGATCCTGACCCATGTCAGTTGGATCAGTCTCATTTTCATGGTGGGCCTTTGCAAAGATACCTTCATGTATCGTGACCACAGCTTTTCATCTGTGATACTGAGATGTGAGATGTCTGCAGTAAAGTGGGCATCAATTCTAAGAATGTCTGGAGTGACATGGGACGGATCATCATCCTGGCATGAAGAGGTACTGTCTCAGAAATGTATTAATAATATACCATAAGTGTCGGTCATTTGTCAATCTAGTGTCCTGGAAAAGACTGTACCTAAACTAGATTACATTAATCCTTTGGAGACAGAGCTAGAAAAAATATGTATAATTTTGTTGACCAGCACAACTTGACTCCCTTCCATTTCTGGGCCCTCTTGGGGAAGTTAGATTAAAACAGGGGAAATATTTTGCATTAAAATTATTTTCATGGAGTAACAAATTGAAAGATAGTGCACAAGTTACGGTGCATAGATCACATTGGTGAAATAACATTTGATGGATTTAATAAAACTTACCTTCCCCTTTCCTCTTTTTCCTGAAAATATCTATCTTTTTGCATATGTAACTCTGCAGCTTCATTATGATCTTCTGTAACCAGTGCCTCCTTATTATCAGGTAAAGAGCAAGCCGAGTGATACTGCCTTTTTCCTTCTTCAGCTACTATCAAAACAGTGCAACAACCCCAGTCACAAACTCAAGAGTCTTTTGACAGCAGCAATTAAGCAACTTAATTAATGAGTGAATAAAAATGATAATATTTACTGAATGGGAGCATCCTGTTTTGCATTTTTATTCAAACTGTGCACCTGAAGAATACCACTGAGTATACTACCTCCTCCCCTTCTGCTTGCAAGCTGTCTTCATTTTTTTTCCTCACACTATTTTGACTTTGCAAGCACCCAAAAACTATTGCATGCCTAAACATAGGCATGATGCTGAGGCATCAAAAGACTCCTTCAGGCAGCTGAAGGGAATATTTTGATATTTTTGCTGTGGTTCTGCTGACCCTTAAAACTTGGCTTATATTTAAGGGGTAATTTCCATGCCGTATTTGTAAGCCTGAAGTTTATATCAAAGAAGGTGATTAATTACTGATCAATGGCTAATAAAAACATTAATGTGTTTTGTAATTAGCAAACCTTGGAATGGCAGTTCTTTCCACCCACTATCTAGACATGTTTCACATGCATGTTTACAGACTTTTGCTCCCCCATATTCTTTATCTGACTGTTAATCTATGCAACCTTCATATATTACATGCATACACATAGATATATATTTTAGTCTACATATGAAATATATAACCCATCTCAAGTGCAGGTAAAGCCCCGTACATAATTATTTTGGAATGACAGACAGTGAATTCCTTAGCTATTATTTTTGACGACCCTGTCATGGATGCCAGGCATATATTGTGGTAAGAGCCTGAGAAACTTGGGAAAACCCACCTGGGGAGCAAACTCCTTTTTTCTTTATGGAAAGGTTCCCCAAGTGACAGGCCTGCAATTCTGGGTGAGCTTAATTAAAGTCAATAGAGAAAACTAAAGCGTTCAAAATTGCTGCCTTTGGGGCTTCCCCACTCTTCTTTTTCTTCATTTGCTGACACTTTTAAGGGGAAGGTGCATTTAAATTCCTTATTTGGGGCTTGGGGCTCAGTTCATCATATTCCCCTTCTATTCTGTATCCCACATTAAATCTCTCTGACACTTCAAAGTGTTGTTTCCCGTGATTTATGGCTAACTAAGGCAGGTGCACTGGGACTCCTGTGACGTGCTGAGTGTCCTCTTTGACATCAGTATTGATGAATGAAGTTTTGGCATTCAGAGCCAGGTAAGGCATATTACCTTAAAGTACAGATAGGTAAACTGAGGCACCCAACAAGACAGAAATGAAGCCAAAAGGAATTTAACCTTACTGGCTAGCAGAGTTTTGCAGTATTTACTAAGCCTCTTGTAGCATGACGTCTGTTAAGAGTATCTCCTTGAATTTTTCCCAAATCTGCCTAACCAGACTTTGTGTCCCCAGTCCTTCCTCATTCTTTCTCCTCTCCTGTCACAGTTGCCTGTCACAGGCCAGAGACACACACAAGCAGGAGAGCTGGGAGTTCACATTGATAAAAAAATGTGTAATAGGATCTTGACCATCTGCTGCACCTGCCATTTCAATCCCTTGTCTGTTTTGAATCATGCATTGTCAAATGCTACAAGCACAAGCAGACCTGAAGCTTGGATTGGTTCTTTAGCTTGCAATCCTTACTTTTGAAATGAATGGCAAAATGCCTACTGACTTCAGCACAAGAAGGGCTCATCAAACAGCAGCTACAATCACCTTAGTTTGGACCCCACCAGCAGAACTCATTGGAAGTGGTGTCAGCAACTGCAGTGAGACTGGGGCTGGGGCATTTGTGACAAACTGCCTTTGGGGTTTGCTTTTGGAATAAAATCCTCCTTTACTAGCCTCTCATAATGAGGCCGCCACACAACTTAAGAGTGAAGGCATTTTCATTAGTGCCTAATGCTAGATGTCCTAAATGAGGTTTGTGGACTAGGAAAACACTTTAAACATTCAGGTTATCAAAATCCCTGATCATAAGAGATGGGTGTCAGAAATTTCACAGTTCCAGTTATTGGTCCTATAGCACTTATATTACTCACTACATGTTAGTCTAGGCTGTTTGTGCATTTACTGTAGAGGTAGGATGGTAGTAATTATGTATTCTGCCCTCCACAGAACTTAAAAATGTGAGAGGTATGATATATCAAGATCAGGGGTAAGTCAAAGTTCAGTAAGTACACTGGGTTTCAAAACAGAACTGCTTGTCTTGCTCATGGAGCTGGAAGGAGCTGAGATGAGGAGATGCACTCAGATTCATAATAATAAGGGCTCTGTGCAAAATGCTACCTGGAGTCTCAATTCTGAAAAAAACCCCTTCCCATCCTGTTTTGGGATTGTGGGATATCTAAATCCAGCAGATCCAGTTCTGATCTGTTTTTATCTTAAAGTGTGGCAAAGTATAACTTCCTTTCCTTATTCCTCCTTACGATGCTCCCTTGGCAAGCAGCTCACTTCTTTGCTTCCCTCCTGAAGGAAGGATATCAATGCTGAAAAGGTTAAGTGTGCTGCCTTATGAGTTGGGATGTTGTGAAATTTACACTCATTAGCTTCTCTGGGTGGCCATCAGGAATTTAATTAATATCCTTGACATGGGTTGTTGTAACTGATATTGTGGCTTCCAGATGCCCATTGCTGAGAGAGGCAGAGATTGCACTTGTGAAGAGTGACAGCTTTCAGGAGTACGCAGAGGCTTTGTACTCTGTCTTGCAAGAAGAAAGACAGCTCTGGTTGCCACCTTCTTCCTGTGGGAAAAAAGGGAGAAAAAAAACGGCAGCCTTTTTGCAGGTAGCCTCACTCATGACAGTAACATCACGTCTGTTTCTGCCCTTGTCAACACATCTCACTGTCCACAATCACTCATCATCTCCAGACAGACAGGACTGGAGGAGATCATCAATTGCCAATGCAATTCAGCAGATACACTTCATAAATTTTAATTACATTCCCACTGAAAATGAATGGTCAGAAAATATAAAACATCTGCCATCCAGATCATTTACATTTTTCATATAATAAATCATTGGCAACATCCAAAACAATAGATTAAATCATGTGGAGTGTGATAGGTCAAGAAAGAAGAAACAGCACCCATTCTGTGATTACTGTTTGGACCAAAGCCATTACACAGTGTACAGTATCAAAGAAAATAAAAACATTAAAAAATAGTAACCGCTTGGACTTTTCCTCATAAATAAAAGATCCCTGGTCTCAGATAGACCCTGCTAATGGATCTGTTACTGTGTCTATGGAAAAATGAGGGACTGTTTAAGTAAAAGAATATTTAGTTAATTAAGATGAAGGGAAATGAGCTTTTATCAATTGAATGTCTGGGCTATTTAGCTTGTAAATAGAATAAAGAAGTGATGTCAGTGAAAAATAATCTGTTAATCAAGTTTAACTAACATCACAACTGTTAAAATAACTCAATCAGCCTTTTCTTCAATAGAGTGGTGTGAAATTCTAGTGTGAGATCAACAAACGGTGTGTCCAAATTACATATTTCACCTGGAAAAGCATCAGAATATAGGCTTAGCAAGCCAGGGATGGGATTCGGAGGGGATCTACTACATCTGTTTGGCCTCTCTTTGGCAAGGGAGCCAGCCTGAGGGTGCAGTGATGCTCAGTGAGCCCTGCCCCAGGAGGCAGGAGAGCTGTGCTCAGCTCATGTTCTCTTTCAGCTACTGAACTGCTGGAGAAACATGCTAAGGCAGCAGGATCATGTTTCACTCCATAAAGGGGCCAAGGCAGTGCAACCAGAACTACAAATGCAAAATACTTCCTGGTCTAGGTACCACAGATTTCCTCAAAACTGGTGAGGTTTAGGTGCCTCAGACTCTTGGAAGTTTTTAGCTCTGAACCATAGGTGCTTTGTGTTATTCAATATTATATGTAATTTTTTATCCTGAGCAATGATATGTCACTTTGTGACATATTTGTCACTTTATGTCACCTCGTGTTGCATTTTCACCCAAATGATACTTTCTTAAGCAACGGTCATCACTACTTGTGCTGTTTCCAAACCTGGAATATTGTCCTCTCTTCCTTGAACCATTCTTGTTTTGTAAAAACTGAAAGTAATTTTGGCTGGTTCCACCTCAAGGCTTGTGAGGTTTTTTTGTGGTTTTTTTTTTTTTTTCTTTCTTTTTTTTTTTTTTTCTTTCTTTTTTTTTTTTTTTCTTTCTTTTTTTTTTTTTTTCTTTCTTTTTTTTTTTTTTTCTTTCTTTTTTTTTTTTTTTCTTTCTTTTTTTTTTTTTTTCTTTCTTTTTTTTTTTTTTTCTTTCTTTTTTTTTTTTTTTCTTTCTTTTTTTTTTTTTTTCTTTCTTTTTTTTTTTTTTTCTTTCTTTTTTTTTTTTTTTCTTTCTTTTTTTTTTTTTTTCTTTCTTTTTTTTTTTTTTTCTTTCTTTTTTTTTTTTTTTCTTTCTTTTTTTTTTTTTTTCTTTCTTTTTTTTTTTTTTTGTTTTGTTTTTTGTTTGTTTGGGGGCTTTTGTCTTTTAAAGAGTACCAATAAAAAAGCATGAACATCCATGGCAGCAGCAAACTGTGAACACACTCAGTCACAAGCTGGTGAATACAGCACATCTTCATCCCTAGAGCAGATGAGAGATTAGTGTGTTTGTTAACCTCAGTGTCTTTCCTGTTGAACGAAATGGGTGAAAATCAGGTATACACTGAGCAAATGTTTATTTTGACTGGAAATCCTGTCACTTTGTGTATTTATGTGAAATAGAGAGATATATGCTTAGCCTGAGGAGGTAACTGCACTCTTCAAAAAAAGGCCATTGATGAATGGCTGTAAAAGCTATACTTTTATCTGTTTTACGTTCTTCTAATGCTGCTAAATTGTTGTATATTAGGTTAAAAAATAGTTCATTCTGATGCTACAACATGAGCATGTCTCACAATGGTATGTGCAATATAAGCCTCTTTCATTTGACGATTTACTGCTGTTAAAGGGAAATAAAAATCCTCATAACATATGAGAGAACAATGCAGCTGAGAGATTTTTCAAGGTGTTCAGCTTGAGTTCCTTGAACTAGGAATAATGTTTTTTTTACTCAATGTATCTGCGTATTTTTAATTCAGTTACACAAATATCAGAGGGAAAGAGGTAGCAATTTTTTCCCTCATAGAGATGTTTTACTTCATACTAAACTCCTTTACAACAACAGTAATTATTGAAAAATATCACAGAAGTGCTGCAGCACATGTTATTATTATTAGTTACTATTTGTACAGTGACACATATTGCTCTACAGACAAATAAAAACAATGTGGCTTTTCCTCTCTTACAACGATGGTTTATGGGCTTTTTATTACAAATTTGGACAGCTGGTTTAGATATGCCAGGTAATTCACCCCAAATCTATTCCTTTTGCCCTAAGCCCTACCCCAAGTGGATAAGTTTTTTAAAATCACAGTGTTTGTGCCATTCAGTGTCTGCTCTTCCCACCTTGTGCCCCATCCCCACACTTGTCCCATCTTCCAACCTCTCCCGTTTTTTTTCCCATTACTGCCATTTTCACATTTGCTCAGTCCAAGAGGGGAAGCAAACACACCAAGCTACAGGACTAAGTTCCTGCTATCTCTGGCTAGCCTGGAAATAAAAGGTATCATCAGGGCAGTTTTCCCACTATTTCCAGTCTTTGGCCTCAACAGTGATTATCCGTAAATGGGAGGATATAGGATAGCCCATCTGACAATTGCTTCCATATGGCTTTGTCCTTCACCAAAGCATAGTGCCCACATTATCCACTGCCCATTGCTTTCTCATAGACTTTCACAGAAGTGACTAGGAAAGCCAAACTATACTCCCAATGCATTGGCTGGCCTGGCATGTGGAAGAGGATATATGCTACATATTCTAAAGGAAATAACAATTACACTTACGCTGTTCAGGGAGTGCTATAGTCTGCTAAGTGTAACTCTGTTAAGCCTTCCTTACACCACAGATTTACGTATTTCAGGGTGCCAGTTGAGGGCATACATTCCCAAGAACTCAGTCAACCAAACACAAAGAACAAGTGTAGGAAGTTTGTCCAGTCCTTTACCTCAGCAATTCTTTCTCAGCATACCTTCACCATTACATGTTTCCTGCAAAAATTAGAGATTGAGGAGAAACTTAAAAAGGCACGTAGACACCTAACATGCCTCTTGGGAACAATGCAATTGCCTAAATTGAAGTCTTCCATCTAATTTCTTACATACCTGAAGATTAGCTCAGGTAGGGTACCTAGAAGTTTCTAACACAGCTTTAGCAATGGTGACTTGCTTTGAGTCAAGTGTGTGCTGTTGATGCATGCCTCCAGGTCATCCCCACCAGCTGAGCTTTGATTTGCATCCAGGAGCAAGGTCAGAATGCACTAGCTGGGTACCTCTTAGGAAAAAGGACTCCAGGAGCTTCCTGAGCATGCCTAAGGCACAAATGGCTGTCTCAGCTGATTGGCCCAGGCTGCAACTAGTCCAGGAAGGGTGCCCTGAAGGATGGATGCTGTGGACATGTAGTGCTCACTCCCAGCTCTTTTGCTATACACATATGCTCCTATTGGTCTGTATGACTAGTGCAGGCACAGCCACTGTAGCTGTGCAGCTCATCTCAGAGCTGACTGCATGTATACATATGTGTGTGAGTCCATGTCACCTAGTCATGCATGTGTACGTGTGCGTGCACACATGTGCACATGTGTAATTTATCATTTTTTTGTGTGTAATACACCAAAAATAATGTATGAGCTCCCTCTGCTGCTTTATACAAAGAAATTAATCAAGAAAATTGCTTGCAAAGCTGAGAGCATTTTATTCATATCTTGCCGATAACACTGAAAGCACGAGTAGTACTAAAAATAAGTGCATATTATGCACTGTCCAAACATTAAATAATTAAATAAACAAAAGAATCTGTGTTGGCTTCCTTGTCTCGTAAAGTATTTAAAATATATCTGTTTTTATTGAATGAAACATGTCGACATTTTGGGAAAAGGAGTGTTTTCTGGCTTCCCAAAAGGTATAATTAAAAACAGTAAAAGCTTTTTTGAGAAGTAAGATACATTAAATATAGCTAGGTCTTTTTCCCTTCTCAAAGAGAATGAATAATTTTTAAATGTTTAACAGTGATATATTATTGTGTTAGTAGGTTTTGGATCCCTTTTGCATTTTGTTAAACTAGCTTTATATAGTTAAACAATATGACAGAAGCTACTTCTTGAAGCTTATCTGAACTTTTAAGACCCATAGAAATAAATATCAGATTACTTTAGTGATGAAAAGAGAACTGTGTTGTTGTTCTAAAGACCTAAAAAAGCTCTAAAATATATTTTGGTCCTTTCTTTCTTTTTTCCTCTTCCTAATTCTTCTGCTTTAAAAGTGCTGCAAGAGCAGTATCCGAAATACATTATTATTTTATGTATTTGAAAGGTAATTTTGATAAATTGACTTGCAAACAGGTTATTTCCTTAAGGGGCAAAATCAAAAGTCCTATGAATATTTTGAGAGAAAAACTTAGAGCTGGAAGAAAATTTTCAGTCAATTTTTCATCCTGAAAAAAGTAGATTTATTTAAGCAGGAAAAATTGATATGTTTCTGTCAATTTCTATATCACTTCACAGGATCAGTTTGAATGACTTTTGAAAGATTTTTTTTGACATTTTGAATTGCAGAATAATAGACTGAAGATACTCCTGATGTCCTGTGATCCCTGCCCACATTAAATTGTCTCAATATTGCTTAAGTGGATGCTTTCCTCCAAAAATGTACTTTGGAAAAAAAAAAAAAAAGAAGATATGCAGAGTATTTTACAAAAAACCCCACAAACAAACCACATTTATTATCAGAACTGTCCATGAACAATCATATGTATGTACAGTGCTGATTAAAGTTTTGACATGAACTGAAAATGAGAGAGTGAGCAGCAAGTAGAAGAAGCTTTTCACTGGGATTGCACCAACCAGACAGGTTGATGCAAACAGTCAGTGGAGCTTGCTGCATATTACAAAATCACAAAATCATTAAGGTTGGAAAAGTCCTCCAAGACTGTCAAGTCCAACCTTTGACTGATCACCATCTTGTCAACTAGTCCACGGCACCAAATTCCATGTCTAGGCATTTTTTGAACACTTTCAGGAATAGTGACTCCACCGCTCCCCTGGGCAGTCTGTTCCAATGCTTAACAACCTTTTCTGTGAAGAAATTCTTCCTGATGGTCAGCCTGAACTTCCCTCGGCACAGCTTGCCCTCTTGTCCTGTCACTAGTTGCCTGGGAGAAGCGGCAAATCCACACCTTGCTACACCCTCCTTTCAGCTAGTTATAGAGAGTGATAAAGTCTTCCCTTAGCCTCTTACAGCCTAAACAACCCCAGCTCCCTCAGTTGCTCCTCAATATTGCTTACTCTCTAGACCCTTTACCAGAAGGGCAACAAAACTAGTGAAGGGTCTAGAGAATAAGTCGTATCAGGAGCAGCTGAGGGAGCAGGAATTTGCAAGAACTGTAAAAGAGGATAAACTTCAGTAGTTCCAAGTTTTCAGAAATTTTTCAATATTATGACTACTTCTGCATTTTCAGTTACAGGATTGAGCATTTCTTAGCTTTTGGATAGCTGTGTGTTTAGGATTCTTTAGGATTTATTCAATACCTTTACTTATTTGCTACATGGTGCCCATATGGGTTAAGTGTTACTATTATTCTTTCCTTAACTTTCCTCCATATAAATCAACTGTTGCACCACAGACCTGTAACTGAAAGGTAATTAATTGCAGCCACTTATAGTTTTGGCTTATTATCTCATTGGTCATAACTTTTTAAACATCTATAACTTGTTTCTCTATGTGTACACAAAAGCATTAGCATACACAGACAACTGATAGCAAACTAGACTAATCATGTAGATATCCATATTTTCTTCACCATTAATGAGTTACGAAGGATAACATGCACTTGAGATCCTCCTGTTTTGTCAAGCCTTCCTCCAGTGAAACTACTAGAAAACAGTATTTCTACCTGATTAAGTGTTGAGCTGGGATTTTTGAGCTTTGCAAAGTAACAAGTATAACAGAGTCCTTCTTAATTTCTGTGTGTATTAATGGACCATATTGCACAGTAACTATTGTGTAGCTGCATTGAAAATGGGTGCACCTCTCACAAAAACTTAACTTTCATAAGCCATCCTTATTTGTCCACTTTTGCCAGTCCTTTCTATCATGGCAATCTCTTTGTAAACACTTCTGATGACATTAGTCTCTATTCTACTTCTATTACTGCTTCAAATTTGGATCTAATAAATACACTATTCACTGATGGAGGTATAATTATCCAATCTGCAGGCTTTGCACATATAGGAGTTGTTGAATCAGATATTCTAACCCAGGGCCCGATGTCTCTTCTGGCAACTCCACCACCTCAGTAGTTTGTGTTTTTCAGTTTTAAATTGGTAACATTAAATGTCTTTAATAGCTTATTACTGGAATCCTTTACACGACAGAGAGGTGGTGAATACAAATAGAGTACCTGACAAAGCACAGACTGTAATGGTTGGCAGATCCCATTGGCAATTCAGTAATGTGCTCAGGATCACAGATATTAGAGTTGGAAAACACACATTAGGTGAAATCCTAGGTTGACTGAAGAAAATGGCAGAATTTCTGTTGAGTTCAATGGAGCCAGTTGCATTAATAGTGTTGCATTATATCACCTTCCAGTATTGATCACAGCAATCCAGTCTGTGTGCAGTTCTACAGGGACTTCCTAGAATCCAAGCACTGAGACTTGGTAGCAAAGTATGTAGCTATAAGCTTTATTGATTGCTGTATTCATTTAGTATTGGCCAGACTCCCAAGGCCCTACCTTTGGACTTACTCAAAATTTACTAAGTTTCTTTTTGTTGTATACTCCTGGTCAGGAATTCAAGAGGATGTCCCTGAGACATTATCTAACACAACTTGAAGTCACTCAAAACTCTCACAAGAACCAGAATGACATCTGCTGAGTTTCCCAGATGTTTCCAGCAAGCACAGTAGGCTTATTTAACGTTGTGTGTTGGAACCACGGGCTCCTTTTTAAACCTTGAGTCTCAATATTTTTCATTGTCATCAGAAATATAAATCAACCTCTAAAGATACAACTGAGTATGCCTTCTATAACAAGGTCCCCTCAGATGGCAAAGAGACAGGAGGCTACCAAGCAAATGAGGCAGTTTGTCCTCATGGAGACTGAGATTAAAAGAGCAGTGAAGGGAACTCCAGTAGTCTATAGTGGAAGGCATAATTTAGAACACCCTAAACTTCATTTTCCCTCAGGTTGTTCCAAATATTACTTGAACCCAT
Source organism: Scytalopus superciliaris (assembly GCA_013400415.1). Taxonomy (NCBI): domain Eukaryota; kingdom Metazoa; phylum Chordata; class Aves; order Passeriformes; family Rhinocryptidae; genus Scytalopus; species Scytalopus superciliaris. The sequence continues at coordinate 1,100,825 of VXBX01008609.1, forward strand.
TGCAAAAGTTGAGGTTCAAGATTAATAAAGTGGATATGTGACTTGGATTCTCTTTTCTACTTGTGGTCATAATGAATATAAACTAAGAACTGAGTCCCTGGGGTGGCTGCACAAACTTTCACTGTAATTTCAAGGCTCAAGCTTCTGTCCTGCTGAATAGAAATTAGAGGCCAGTCTTCAGATATGAGCCCTCAAGAAGAAGAGCTACAAGAAAAGCTGCAAGACTTTACCTGGCATGTAACTGGTGCACTAATATATTCTGCTGATAAAATCCCATGGTCATGTATAATTTCAAATCCTTCCATGGACTTTCAGGCAGTAACTGAAAAGCAAAAATGCAAGGTGATCATTGCCTCAATAAAAACCTTTCAAAGTCAAGTGTAAATGAATGCTGTAAATTGCACATTTCTTTCCCCATGCGTCTCACAGATCTGAACTCTGAGGATCAATCAGTTGCACACAGGAGTCATGACCCTGTTCTCATTGCTCTAAGGAACTGTTGTCTCACTGCATGCTGTGACCCTTGGCATGAACCTGGTAATATTACTACTTGTGGGTCTATCAACAACAAGCCCTCTGTGGTCCCAATGTGCTTAAGAAAACTTAATTCCTCTTGTTCCAAAGGTAGGGATCTCTTTTGTGCCAATTACCCTTTGACACTGCTATTCAAGCTTACTTTTCCAAACACTGGTCCCATAAACACTACTCCCTTCACAGTGAGATAGGCCAGCAATGACAAGGAAAGCTCGTGCAAAAATATTTCTTTTGATGTTCTGATTTTGGGATGGTTACTAAATGTATGCCACTGCATTTTAGGAAGCTTTGTGTAAGGGCTGGATAGCTCACTTCCTTATGACTTAATCTTCATTTTTCTTGTAGTCTTAGCAGAGAGTTTGTAAATGCTTTATAGTCCTCATGGTAGTGTTAGATCTTGCTGTAATCTATGGGTGAAATCAGATTCCTACAAAACATTATTCAAATATACCTTAGCATTGACTGCCCAGGTGGTCAGTTAGTCTCAAAGAAACCTTCTTTGTGGCTATACTAGCCTTGGAAATACATATTTCAGTTATTTCCACATTCTAAGACTGAACTCACTTTCTCCAACAAGGAGATGAGACCTGATCAAGCCAGTTCAGGTGCTGCTGCAGCAGCAGCACAATTAACACCCACAGTTTCTCTGCTCGCTGATTCTGTAGAAGGAGCATCAGAGTGATGCACCTACATGGCACTGTTTACATGGAAATGATCCATCACGGGCTAGGAAATGAAAACTTGATACAGAACACACCAGAGCACAAGGGAATGCTTGGCCTTCCGTTCTAACTTCTTCACTGATGGCTTTTTGTCTACCACTCTGCTGAACAAATAAATAAATAAGTCATTGGTTTCAATGGTAAGGCCCTGATGCCTTTTCCATCTGATTGGCAGGTTGCCCCACCAGTGGGCAGCTGGGCAGGATGGTTTAGGCTGTCTGTTTGCCAGGTGGGCAAGTTGATGATGCAGCTGCACTGTGAGAGACCTGAAGGAGAGGAAGCACAACTCATGGCAGCTGATAGCTTGAAGGCCTGGAGGCCTCTCACATGCTCTCACATACAAAGCACAAATGCCACTTCTGGGTCTTGAGAAGGGCAGAACAAGCTTAAAAAGGATGAAGGCTGACATTGTAAGGAGTGTTGTTGGGGGAGACTGGACTCTCTTCCTGGTCACTGCCCTGCTCAGGGGCTTTTAGAAATGTGCTGCCTTGTACTTAGCCATGATTTCTGCACTTTGCTGTAACTCACAGAGCTAGACTCCTTGCTCCTCAGGGCAAGGCTTCTGCTGCCTGCCTGACTTCTCAGCAGGGCTCCTTAGGTTGTACTCAGCCCAGCTCCTGCCACACCACCCTGGCTGTTCCTTGCCGAGCAGGGGAGCTCCTGTTCATCTGTGAGGAGCCCACAGCCACATGTCAGCTGCCACTGCATATGAAGAAAGCTGGGTGTTCATCTCATGTTGGGGGCTGCACTCGGGAACATCCACTGTGCAAACAAGTAACTCTGCTCAACTCACCTCTTCAGCAGCTAAAATGGTAATGGGGTACTTTCTTGCATGGATGAAGGCAAATGGAGGAGTGAGCTGCAGTAGTTAACAGCAGGCAGGATCTGTTTCTCTAGTGCCTGTCATTCCCTTGCCCAAAGATTACAAGGATGGCCTGTCACCCCGTTCAGCTGGCCTGAAGATTTCTGCTTTTGAAAAAAAAGGAAAAAAGGTTTACTGTTTGCTGTTTCTATTCCTCTGGTCATTCCGTGAAAATTAATGTTTCCTTGCTGTTGTTGTTGGCATTTTTAACAGAAGTTCAGCAGTTTGGGAACTGGTGGTCTGCCAAAGCATTCACCATGCACTGCAAGGTAGGGACTGCCTGCACTGGCTATGAGCTGGACAGGCTGGGAAAGGGAGCAGGGAAGAATGAATGGAAGTGGGGGAGGGTTGTAGCATCATAACTTGTTGAGGTTATGCTGGAGGGTCTTTATTATCGTGATGTTATCTGCTTCCTTCTCCCCAAGACGTTTCAGTCATTTCCCTTGGGGGTGCTCAAATGAGCAAGAGTATATTTCCTTCCCATAACAAGTGGCACTGGTGAAACCATGCTCCCATTGGTGGCTGGTGTAGTGAAGAAGATACTGGCCTGGTCTTAGTTTACTGCCAAGTCCTGTTGTGGGCACACAGCAAAAAGAGAGGATTTTTATATATACAGTCACTGTATTGTAGATGGCATTATTTTTTGCTCGGACAACTCTTTGCCCAAGCTGAAACAAAGAATGGGGATACCCTCAATCCCAAGGAAGAGAGCTTTGGAAAGTTATGTGCAAAGGAAAAACAGATATACAGCCTATCAACTGAATTTGTATGGACTGGGTTTTTCCTGACATGCAAACTACTGGCACTGAAGTTTTAGTGGCCTTTGATCGTTGATACTGATTATAACAATTCAATTTCAAAGGTCTGACTTGGGTTGTCTATTGTTATTATGGTAGGTTTAGTGTTCTTTTTTTTGAGCAGCTCAGTTAATTTTAGGTGAAAAAGGCCTTATTCTCCTGTGGTTAGCACTTTGTTAGTCACTTCCTGAAGATCTTCCTCTCTGACGGCTCCCTTTGGGCACTTATTTCCAGTGAGTTAAGGTGGGCTTTTTGGATCAGAGCTGAGAGAGCTGTGAGTCAGGAGAGAATCATGGATGATGTATTTTTCTCACTCTCTCTATCTCTGTACTCCTTTATTTCTGGAAAATCAAATGTAACAGTTTAATCAAAAAGGAAGTGGGAAACAATGTGAAAATACCGCCTAGCTTTTACACAAATAAAGAATAAATGAAATAGAAGCATATTCATCAAAATCCAAGTCAATACTGAAATAAAGTTGGCCTCTGTTGGTATATGCAACATAAAAGGAAAAGAAAAAATGTGAGGAGTGAAGCATTTATGAAAAAGTTGGTTTTGTTTTTTGTTTTTTGTTTTTTTTGTGAAATAACTGTCTTTCAGAATATAATAGCAGTAACATACTCTATGCATAATGCTAAGAGGGGGAAACTTGGGGTTAAAATCAGATATTTTTCTTTCTATGCAACAAGAATAACAGAGAATAGCTCTGGAAACATGTTGGAACTAGGAATTACAACCTGGATAATTTGGAGGGGCTGAATTACAAATATCCAATGTGATTGATAGTCACAGGGCAGATGGCCCCTTCAAAGTCCTGGCAAGGCAGGAGGTCACACTCGTAATACTGCAATGTACAGGGACCAGGAATCCACCTGGGGGACTGGGAACCCTCCCAGGGGCTCCCAGCCAACAGTCTGAAATAAAGTTCTAGTGCAGAAGGAGTATCGGAAATGCTACCAAAAAAAAAAAAAAAAAAACCAAAAAAACCCCAAACAACCCCACAAACAAAAAAACCCCACCAAAAAAAAAGGCAGGACAAAATAGACTGCAAAGGGACTATCAGTAGAAATATTTGTCTCACAGTATCTGAGAGAAACCACTGCCTGGTTTTTGTTTGTTGCTCTTTCTCTTAGTCTTGGTTTGGGGAAAAACTACTCAGGAGTTTTCCATGGTCTGGCTATGGTGCTTGGCCTTGTTATCTGGTGCAAAAGGAGTCAGGGCTTCCCCCATCAGCTACATGGTGACCTCTAAGAGGTGACCTGATTCCCACTCAGATCAGCAACCACTTGTTCAGCTCGCTTGCACCACCACTGTCCTACACAGCTCTAATACCTTAAATCACCACCATGCCTGAAGGCATCCATTGAGGATAGAGAGTGATCCTTTCAGGTGCAAGGACTCACCTGAGAGAAGACCCTAATAGGAGACAGTGACTCTTTGCCGTGTCAGAATAGTAACTTAGTGATTGCAAAAACTAAGTGGTGACTTGTTCCATCAGGCGATCACTGGATGCATCAAGTTTTCTCATGGCTTTAGGAAATTTTATTCCTTATAATTTGTTCTGATCTTGTTCCTTAGAGAAGACTTTGGAACTGGGGTATACATATTTTTGTATAAAAACTTGGGTTCACTACGCCAATATAATTCTGCCACGCTTTATCTGTGTCATCTAATTAATATCTCTTGATGCCAAATGAATGACTTCTGGAAAATAAAGTTGTACAGGTTAAGACAAACTTGCCTTTCATTTTGTCCAAGAACCATAAATCCAAGAGAAACACAACCAAAGTGAAAGGCAGGAAAGAGCAGAAGCTCCTCAGATTTCCCCCTTCCCTTTTCATTGATGTCTTTATGATAACCAGATTGAAAGAGGGGAAAAGATCTGGAAAAAAACTGGGACCCAGCTTCCTCTTGGCCTTGAGGGGAGACCTGAAAAAATTCATAGAGCATTTCACAGAAATTGGAGTCCTGTATGGTCATAGGGGTTACAGAAACTCCAGTTTACTGCAGCTGGGAGGAGACCAATGGACCAGTGGATTACATTACCAAGTGGCTGTGGTACTGGTAAAGAGATTCCAGTTTAAGCACACTTCACATCTGATGAAAGCATTGCTTTTTTTAATCATTCACAATGTGGCCCTTGTTGGATGCAACCTGACTTCTGATGCCAGAGTTATGTGGTCTGTTCACTACAGGATGCAAAGAGACCTTTCTCCATATTGACCTCTTCATTCAGAAAAGGAGAGAGAGAGACAGCACTTTGTTCTGAGTATGTTGGTCAGGTAAAAGTATGAAAAGAGAAGTCCAGAGTGTCAAGGGAAGCAGAAAAAGAGACCAAAGCCATGATACTCCAATATAGTGATTTGCTTCATCTAAGTTCCTGCCACCCTACCCAAGTAAGGTTACGGTGCAACTAGTGTCTGTGATGAGTTCCCTTACCCCTAATGTCCATGAATGTGCTTTGGCAGGCCTGCATTTTCTTACTGATTTTTTTACCATGAGTATTGGAAAGGCAGATGTGAGGTGTGCCTCCTGGGCAGGAGGCATTCTGCCTGCAGAATGCTGTTAGCTGGGAGATTTAACTGCATAAACCGAAGTTCTGTGAGCGATGATTTTAGAATTGGCACGTTCTCCTTTCAACTTATAAACCTATTTTAGTATTTATATAGAGCCATAAAATATAGCAGGAATGTTTTAATATATTTGCTTTCACAGGACAGCTACATATATCCTGAAACCTAAGCTGTTATTTTTGTTTTCTTTACTTGTTATCCAGTAATATTTAAATTATTGATCACATCTACTCAGACTTAGTAAATCTTTCATTCACATGTACCTTTTTAATGACTGAAATAGTGATTTTTTTCGAGTCTGTGGATAGTAACATTAATGGGCATTAACCCACCTACCAAACAAATATGTCTGCCGTGATGCTGTCATGGTTACCTTTGAAGTGCAATCAGCATCTTTTTGCACAAGAAAGGAGGGGCAATATTATCGGGAAAGAAGAGTACAAATGACAATGACATTGATTTCTAAGATGAGATTCTGCTGTTATGGCTGCTATTTTGACTTTCCTGGAGCTGCTAAGATACAGTTGAGGGCTGAAATGGGGGGAAAATGTGGCTTATAAAGGAGTTAAGAGTGCTCCTCATTTATCTAGCAACGAAGGCAAGGAAAGGGGAGGACCCTCTGAGATTGTAATGTATTTTCTGAGAAAAAGACAAAGGTAGAGTGAATGGGAGGTTTTGATGAAGTTGGAAGGACTGAATAAAGGAAGTTCCGTTCATAGTGGAAAGTATGGTCTTCAAAATCATCACCAGTTTGGCTCCAACTCAAATTAAATAATAGATGTTTTCCTTGACCTTGTGCTACTTTTGCAGTGTGTTACATGATATGTTCAAAAAATTAAACTGGCTCTTAATAATAGTCCTTACTTTGGTATTATTATTGGAGTACCACATACAGACTAATCCTCCAGGCTTCACTTGGAAAAAACTGTCAGTGTTTTCAGAGCAAGCTTCACCAAAATGTCCAAAGACAGCTTGTGAATCCTGTCTCATTTCAGAGCACTACTACACATTCCCAATGCTCATTGAAATGGTAGCTGTAACAAGGCTGGAAATACCACAGCAGCAGTGTTTGGAGATGCATCAGTATTGCTTGTTTTCATCAGTCTGGAAATCCTGAGAGATTGGCTGGAAGCAGCAAGAGATGAGTGAGTCTGTTCAATGGGAAATAATGGGCTTCAGGTTAAGGTGGAAAATGCAGATGGACTCCCCTTGGAATCAGTTTGTTCATCCCTGGCCCCTGGAAAACATGCAGTACTGGGCCAACACTATCAAGGCCCCATAACAGTGAGCTCAGGACTCTTTCAGGTCAGCATAAATAGGATCTGTCTGTACTTGTAAGGATGCCTAGTCTGCATTTTTATAGGTGCATAAATAACTTGGCAGACTAAATTAATGCACAAGCCAGGTTAAGACCTTTATAAAAGAAAAAGATTGTTGCATTATTGGCATTAATGTGATTGAAAGGGTGAGTGCAGGAGATATAATGCCATATGGTGGCAAGCATGGCCTGTGGAAAGCTTTCTGCTTCCTGGGCACTGGGAAACAGGGTGTCAACTTGGGGAGATGGAGCAGAGAGTGACTAGTGTACCGCTTATGAAGATCTCCCTCAGGTTTTCCATATCATCATTGCTAGTGAAGGAATGGAGGTCTATGCGTATCCACACCGGCTGCAGAGTCCAGAGAATTTACAGACTTTTCCTTTAGGGCAGGAGAATTGCTGTTGTGCACTGCACAGTGCTTTTCCTTTATTTGTACTTTGCCATCTCCAAATATGCTTGCCATCTTAACCTCAAAGAAGATATCCTGTTCAGAAAATGCTGCCTAAAGTGAAGAATTTGGAAGAGCTCTTGAAAATACACTTGGATGTGATTAAGGTTTGAAATGGGTAATGTTCAGAGTGTGCACAGAGCACTAGAGGGAAGGACAGAGAATGAGGAAGAAGCAGAACTCAGTGTTGTCAGAAAACTACAAGACCTTTGAATTATTACCCTGAAAATTGAAACTACTCTATCAAAATTGATGGAAGTGCTATGTAAGGTTGTTCTCCTCTGTACCTTATTTCCAAAGTTTGCACTTTGAAATGTGTTTATCTGTAATTCAGACCTAGAGGTCTGACTCTGAGTGACTTCAAGTTATTTTTTTAAGCAGTCTCTATTTACGTGACTCTATGCATGATGACGCTTTGGACACAGAAAGACATGATGATGTGCTTTGAAATCAAAATGAATACAAATCCAACCGCCCACCCCCCTACTTTCTTCCACCCCTCTCAATGTGGCAGCTCCTAGACATTTGTTTTTTTATCTAAGAAAAGATCACAGAAAAGTTAGAAAAGTTGAGATGTTATTGCTAGAATAACGGATGAAACTAATGCCATAGCTACCATATTATGCATATTCTTAATATACATGTATGTGCACAGTCTCACATGCCCATACTGTGCAAACATACTATGTCATGTGAGAGTACTCCAGAAAAATCATTACAATTTAACATATATTGTGGTCCCCCCATCACTACTTGAGGATGAAAGTTTTCAATACTAATGCTGCAAAGTACGTATTATGTTGATTTATGTTAATTGATTCTATAGATGCTGTCATAATATATTGTTAAGTGATGACATTGGTGAAATACCATTTCTTTCAGTGTTAACAGCCCACCAGTGCTAGTTTGAAAACAGCAGGAGAGCTATAGACCCCATGGTCTGTTAGATGTGGCTGGGAGCTGGGGACTTCTCCGGTTAATCCTTTTCTTACACCGTTATTGGCAAAGATTACTATAGAGAGGTTAAAAGGGTGTTAAAAATGAGACTTTTCTCAATGCCTTCCAGCTTATTACTGTTTGGCTACAACATGGCCCATTATATTGGATTTGAGACCTTCCTTGGGCACCACACTAACCTGGGAGCTGCAAATGTTTATCCATATGTCACATGGCAGAGTAAGTTCCACAAGAGCCAAAAATTTATGTGCTTTAATGTGCAAGACCTTATGTGTGCCCATAAGCAAGGTTGTCTAATCTACCTTCAGATGGGAAGGAGGATGGATGTTATTCAAGACCTCCCTGCTACCTGCAGTAGTGGGGCTACTTGAAAGGACTGAAGAGAGAGAGGTGAGGGCCAGAAAGGGTGATGATTGACTGCTCTTCCTTGGCAGCATGGACACACTGACTCTGCCCTCTGCTGCAATGTGCAGGCTTTTGTGTTACTGGGTGCCTTGTTTGTTTCCCTTGTCAGTGCTTAAAGGCACAGAGAAAAATACCAGTCTTAAAGTGGCAGAAAAGGATGTCTGTTTATTTGTTTCATCGGTTTGGGGTATACTCTCAATTATGGATAATAGCCCTTTTTGTACAGCAAATGACTGTTTCAGCTAAGAGGCAAGGAAGGACTGCTGTTTTCATGTCAACTCTGAAGGAAGTGTTTTAATGAAATGGAAATAAGTCGAGTTTCTTTACACTCACTTTTGTGTGATTTTGTGTTTGCCATGTCCTGTGCTCAGATGCTCAGTTGCAAGACCTTCATAAACAAGTTCAGTCTTTGATTGTCACAGATGACCTTCACTGTCCAAAGTGGAATATGGAAATGTTTTGTTTGCATTTGGCATTTTATGTTAAATAGCAGAACATGGAGGACGTATTGGCCTCTGCTAAGTGTGTAACACAGCTGATGTTGAAAAATGCAGTAATAAAACATTGCATTATTTTAAAACAATTACTTGGGTCATGCTATGTTGTGGCTAAAATGACATGACCTTCACCTACCTATCTGTTTTAAAGCTTCACCTCAAAGGATGCATTCTGGCTGTGTAATTTATCTTCCAAGGAACTCTAGGCTTAGGAAGCCCAGCCTGAACTCAGTTGTCTGCTTTTGATCAGTATATTAATTTAACTGAAGAGCCTCTAAAACAAAAGGAACATTGATAGAATGGAAGCAGAGGATAGAGAGAACACAGCAGTATAAGCCTTTGTTGCAAAAGGAAGTTGCCCTGCAGAAGTAGCAATAGATCAAACACTCTTCATCACCAGGCATGTCTATGGTAATTGAAGTTAACGCTAGGACATTCTTCTTATTGACATATCGTTTGTTTAAAAAGTAAACTCAGTTTGACTCATAGACTGTAATGATTAGCTTGTAACATGGTGGAAAAGGCTGGCTTTTAAGTTTTTTTAGCATTGTCTTGGTAATGAGGAAAGGTTGCAGGAGGGTGGGGCACGGAAAAGTTGCAGCTATTGAGGCACAGAAGGCAAAACATTGAGCAGTCCTTGGGAGAGACTGTAAGAGCAAAGTTTCTTGGTTTTGCCACTATTTTGTTTCTGAAAGTGATGAGTAGCAAGAAGTTCTCAAACACATCAGCAGAGTTTCTGTCTGCTGGTGACCACATTAGGGGTTATGCCCTCAAGTACATGGTTTAATGACACGGGGAAAGAGAGGCTCATATCGCTGAACATTCCTGCATTGCCCTTCAGGAGCATAATATATGTGCATTTCTTACAGCTAGGATAGAGGCAGACATGGCCTCATGCAGGGCCATGGGGCTACTGCTGTCTCTCCCTACAGACACATTTCTCCCCTGTGCCCTGATTACTCTGATGCGTGGATATCAACACTTCCTCAGAGCTTGGTGGCAACCTGTTTTTCCATTTATTACCAAATTTCTTCATTGAAAGGATCAATGATGCAGTGAAGACTGGCAGTAAATAATACTATAATAATCCTTAGTTATCATGTGGAGAATTGTCTCCACCCCTCTTTTCGCCTGAGGCATTTAGCACCTCTGGCTATGCCCATGTGTGTATGCCTATGTGAGAGTGCATGTGCTTGAATGTGTATATCTATCTATGTGTATATGCAGGAATGAGTGTCCAGAGTTTGCTGTGCCCATTTTCTTGTACAAAAGAGGCATAACAATTTGCTTTGCCATCACTAAAAAGAGCAGCAGCAGCGATCATCTAAGAAAGAGAGCACGCTCCTCACCAGTGAAATAGAACATTTGTGCTGATTGCTGTTATTGAAGCAGTCTATTAAGTGTACAACAAAGTCTAGTACAGCAAATTCAGAGGGAAAGACAGGTTGTAAAGGCCAAGACAACAGCTTTTCTGTGAATCTACTTATTGTGAAGTCATTTGGGTTCGTCACTACTTTACAGGGAAAATAACGTTATTTTGGGGGTGGGGAAAAAAAAAAAAGAAAGATTAAAAAAAAAAGGAAATATTAAAAAAAAAAAAAAAGGAATTGACAAAAGCCAAAGGGCTTGATCCTATTTTCCTCCTTTCCCTCAGCTCAATTTTCTGATAATCTCTGGTATTCACTGAATCAAATGGTGACTGCTGATTGTTTTGATGATAAATTGCCTGCAGTGCATGTGGGACTAATTATGAGATGGCACATTTCATTCTGCCACCTGTATAAACTAAATTTTAGACAGGCACAATAAGGGAAGTATTCCCAACAACACAACATTTGGAAAAGCTGCAGACCTTCTTCTTTTTCCCTTCCCCACTCTTATTAATGGAAAAATTCGTAATAGACAGTTGGGTCTTGAGTCTATAACATGGGGAAAACCTGAGGGAATAGAAGGATAAGGGAGAAATCAACCTGGAGGATCTACAGGAAGGGAGAAATGGCAATCTGGGAGAAAAGAAAGAGAAGGGCAATATGTTCACAGAGAAGGAGAGATCAAAGGGAGGAAAAGACCTGAAAGCAATAAGATTGTTTTGGCACATGAGAGGGAGATGATGAGACTCAGAAAGTTGGCCTGGGGAAGTAGATGTTCGAAAGGTACAGGCAAAGAGCTAAGAAGAAAGGGAGGAAATCTGGGTCAGGCTCTCCTTGGTGGCTGAGGGCTGCTTGATATGGTTTGGAAAAGTGAAACAGAGGGTGAATTTCAACCTTTTCTGAATCACTGGCATGGCTAGGACACAAGCACTGCAATCCACATGAGGCCAAAAGGGAAACCACAGATGCTTTTTGCCTAGCCTCTCTCTTGCTTCTTCTTGTTTCTCACTTCTGGAAGTGAGGTGGTGTACATTTTGATTAATATCCTTCAGAAGGAAGAACACTTTTTCTGTTGTGCAGGAGAAAAGCTCTAAATAATTTTAAACCATATTATAACCTCCACTTGAAATTTCTCTTAGTGAGAATAAAACAATGGGCTACAACATTCAACTTTTTCTTCTTTTTGGAACAAACAGTCCTTATTTTCTATAGCTTTCTACACATGGTTGTTCTGACTTTCCTTTTGCTCTCTGCAGGTGTCAAGAGTGAAAGTGTGAACGAAGGTCCTTCAGTATGAGACAGAGCAAGAGGATGGCATTGTTATTTCCTCCTGTGTTTTACACAGTGATGTTGTCACAGACTCTTTTGATAACAAATAAATAATCTTCCTCCTGTCTTCTTTGCTCCAATACTGGTGCTTGTATCTTCCATCTTTTCCAAGGGTCCCAGTGCAATAGCTGACACATAATAGCACATAGCTGCTGCTCATCCATGCATGTATGCATGTATATGTATTTACACATTATCATCACCTTGACTGGCTGGAGTTAGCGTTTGGTTAGATAGTCTTCAAACATTTTAAGTCCCTTATTGCCACCATATTTTGTACATTGCATTACATCCTACAAGGATATCACCAGCATACCAGCAATATCGCTTTGTGATATGCATTTAATCTACCACAACAAGTATGTGTGGCCTAATCTGTGTGTATCACTCCTTTCCTGGCCAATTGCCATTCTAGCAAAAAGACATTGTTTCAAAGAGAATTTTGTACGTGTATATTTGTTCTCCCTCTTGCGAGAGACTGGTAAAAGCCATAGTAGTTCTATGTGCTTTCACATAACACCACACCATATATGTATAAGAGACAGCATTTTCAGTGAAGTAGACTCTTGCCTTTTTCCTGGTGTCCCTGAGAAGAAACCAGATTAATTGTGAGTGAGTTAAGGGTCTCAGACCTCTGCTAAAAACTCCTGAATGCTTTGCCCATCTTCAATCAAAGCAAAACTGAGGTTTTGGGGGTATCAGGGTCCCACAGAGTTTATGCACATATGTCCTGGATAGAAGAGTGAATGCATTAGAATGAATGTCACTAGACTTCAGAGAATAGACTCAGGAAAAAGTGGGAGAAGGAGACAGTGCTGGGAATGGAGAATAATGATGAAATATCCTTCTAGGGGTGAACTTCTGTTTTGTCTTGCCCCTCAACAAATGCAGGTAAATATGAACCTGAGGCTCAAAGGCTCAGAAACAGTCTGTCTAAATTTCACTGGCAATGACACTGTGCAGAGCTTTTTTTTTTTTGTCATCCATCCATCCATCTAGCTAACCAGCCAGACACATGGTTATACTTTGGAAAATCATAGCCATTTGCAGGGTTTTTTTATACTGTAACACATTGTAATTCTGCCTTTAACTTTCCTTTTGCGTAAGATTGGTTTATGAAATACCTCTACAGATGAACTATTAGGAGTGACAAGCAAAAAAGCCAAACCTGCAAAAGCAGCAGGTTGGTAGATAGGTATCAGTACAAAGTCCTGACAATAAATTATTTTATGGTAATACTATAATCTCGGATTTGATGGATTTCCTTTGCCTTCAGAGATGAGCATATGTGAGACAACTTGGAGTAGAAACCAGTGTATACATCTTGTGATGGACACCCATTCAGCGCAAATGTTGCCTCCCATTGAAGGGCTGAGCTTGTAGGTGTGAGATAGAGCAGACTTCTCCTGAGACACACAGACAAGAGAGATGGGGAGCTTGGGACCTGCAAACTGGAAAGTAAGAGAAAAAAAGTGAAAGCTATGGAGGAGTTCTAGAGTCCTCTAGGACCTCAAATCTCCTCTGCTTGTAGCTTTCTGATCCCTGAAACCAACCTCCTCTCCGGTGTCTGCATTTCCATTTTATCTCTGTATCAAATGAAAACAGTGATGGCACTGAAGTTGAAAAAGCCACTTTTTTACAGTTAGAACCAAATAAATCTGTTTAAAGATGCATTACTACTTTTCTTGAGGGATAATTTAGACTATGTATCAAAAAGAAAATCAATAGTTTTTTCAATTACAAATAATTATCTGTTTGACTCCTTTCCACTTTTTCATTTTTATTTATTTTGTGTTCAAACTACTTCTACTGAAAGTGTCTTCTGTCTCAACTCTAAAACACTAACACTTTCAACACACAGAAGCAACAAAATCATCACAGGAAGCCTTACCAGTGGTGGTTTCAAAGGCTATTCATGCTGTGCAGACAATAGCTAGAGATTCGGGAGGTGGGTTCACGTTCACCACTCTACAGACTGAAAAGGGTGAAGTCCATGTGCTGTAAAAATGAACATAAATGCTGTCAGGACACTGGGGAGATGGCTCCCCAGAACTGGGCTTCTTGCTGCCTGGGAAAACTAATTTGGATTAGGTGAGCTTTTTCAAGGAGATGTTTAGTTTCTAGGCAAAAAGTTTAAGACCATCTGAGACAGATTAAAAAAAAATTAGAGGAGGGGAAACAGGAAGCAATCTGACTAACATCACGTTTTCATAACTTCTCCTTGGTAGGTATCTATGAGAGAAAAGGTTATGCTTACTAATAATTTTAATTTGGTGAAATCTGTGTTCTCTTTCCATTTTATTGATCAAACAGCAAAAAGCCCTGAAGTTCCAGAGAGGAACAACAACCAACCACACAAGTATTTTCTTACAAAAGATAGTGCCTTGAAGAAACATTCTACAAAGTCAAAGCTGGAAGTAGCTGAAAACCTGAGGGAGAGTGTGTGGTGTACTGTCTTTCCTAGTCTCTTATTCTTATCAATCTTGTCTTCATATATTTAGCCTTGGACTGTCAGTAGCGCTCTTGTTTTTTCTTTTGTTTGTTTTTGGTCTGGTTGATTTGTTTTTTTTAGATTTGAGGTAACTTGATCTGTTTTATTGTTGATGTCATTAAAGTAGCATGACTGTGTCGAGATGTTTCAAGTTTGCCCCTTTCTGCAATCTGAATCTTTAGCTGTATTTGGGGTAATTTTATCAAAGCCAGCTTTTAAATGTTAGCTGAACTACTGTCAGAAGCATAGTGGGTGCTCACCTTGGACCATGTCAACATGTTTCCCCAGGATGCTCAGCAAGCTGGAGCTCTAACTCCATCAGGCTGCACAGCTCTTACAACTAGCCTGGATATGTCAACAGGAATTGTAACTTGAATTTTAAGATTGTTTAACATAATTCTTATGTTATTTGCAGCATAAGCATAGTCAAAACTGTTAAAAGTACTGAAGACTGTTTGAAACTGTCTAAATGTACTCAATGTTCACTTCATGGAAGCTCAGAGACAAACTCATCTGTGAATGATGTAAGTTTGCTCTTCTGAAACTCTACAGGATTTCTGTCAGAGATTTTGTGAGCAGGAGAACATGACCAATCCCATTTCCTAGGGAAAGCTTTCTCCTTGCATGCTCCATTTGTGAAAAGACATGAGTTTGTTGAGCCTTGGACTCACTGATGCTTTTTGTAGCTCCTGTTTGCCCATGCGTTTGCCCAAGTACAATGGTGTTCATCTCATCTGATAAAGGCTCAGTTCTCCAAAGGCAAAAAAGAAGGAAACTTTTAAGTGTCAGCATCTTGCATTTCCCAGCTGTCTGTTTAAGGTGATATTTAGCTCTAATGAAGGATAAATAGTTGGCAGAGGCACAGTCTTCTCACTTTCATGGGAAAAGGTGTGTGGGAGTGGGGAGCTAAGAAAATCTTAATGAAAATTTGCACAGTTAGAGAAGACATTTATTTGAGCATTCTTGTTTCTTCTTCACTCTCTGGAAAGTATTTGAAGTGATAACAGGGAGACCACTAAAAATGGGTGCTGAATAGGAGACAGAAGTTGTTACATGCTAAAAAGGGCATTTCATAATGAAGAACTACAGCGGGATCTAAGACTCTCTTGAATGTGCATGTTAATAACACCTTAAGTGCCAAACTATAACTGCTGAAAAGGGATAGAAAAATATTCCTTCATCTCCTATCAAGATAGGGTTAAATTCTTCTCTTCAAAAGTAGATCATAGTGTATGTAAACTTTCTTATGACCAAACAGGGGGAAAATCTTCCCATTCAAGACTGGATATATTTTTATTGCAAAGTAATAGTAACTTCTTCTAGTGCTTTTATTTTTTTTCCATAAAAATAAAAAATGTAACTAGCAGCAGAGGTTGTTGTAATGCCAGTTCTGCAAAGCATTTAAGTATGTGCTGAAGTGCTTCCCTATGTAACAAAGCCCATAGCACATGCTTTATTTTAAACATGTGCTCAGGTCCCATTGAAAGCATCAATGTTTAAACACGTGTCTAAATGCTTTGCTGTACCAGAGCTCTGGGCACAATTCATTGTCCTTTGAAGCCAATGGGAATCTTTCCAGTCCTTTCAATAGGTATCCCATCAAGCAATAAATCTCAAATGTTAAAAAATCAAACCAGAGAATAAAAAGAAATCTGGTAAAGGTAGTTGCTGACTACATTCAAATAAGAAATAAATATAAAAAACCCAGGATGTGGTCACAGTTATTCCAAAAGCAGACACAAAGAGAGATGAGATTCACTCAATAAATTCTTTGTTCAGTTATACATTGAGCATGTTCATTCTGCTAAGCTATAAACCTGTATTTACATATTTTTTGATGTGTCAGTTCACTGTGGCCCTGATTCAGCAAATTACTTAAACAGGTGCTTCACTTTCTACATCTCTAAGTCCAAAAGTCAAAGTGGATCCACATGTACTTGCGATCTATCAATAAAATGGATAGAAGGCTTTGCTGCACGTCAGATCACAAAAGCCTTCCTCCACAAAGAAACTACTATCCAGAGAAGGATTGAATATACAATAATTTTATAACCTGTATATTCTCACAGTCTGATATTACAAGACATATTTTGTAAAAACAGAAAAGTGAATAGAAAACAAGCAAAAAGAAGGCAAGATAAACAAGAGCATAGTACTCATTTGACTATGGTTACTTTATTTTTTTAGTCTGGAAACATTTTAAGACACGGTAACAAAGCTAGTTTGCTCATTATAGTCTTCTTGGAAATGATACAGCCACTCCATCAAAGGCAAGAGACCAGTTAGAGAGCACCAAACTATTTTCTGGATGGTAACAAATATAATACAGAAGGAAATCAGATTAAAATAAATTTTTCAAACTGGACAAAACCAAAGCTCAAGGTTTTTTAGGTTTGATACACACTGCTCAGCCACCATATGCTTTTTTTATTGTTATATAGAAAGTGTTAACGTGGCAGGAAATTTGTTTCTTAGTAGTACTAATGCCTTTCTTGTTGTATTGCTTAACATATGTATCACATTAGAAACTTATGTGGTACCTTTATAAAAGAAATTGACATGTTATGTTAGCCTTCAGTATGACAATTTTACATTCTTGACACAGAAGGCATGACAACAACCCACTTTAAAGCTGAAGCAAAGAGAGGCATGCTGATGTCTATCTTGTGTAGATTCAGTCCTTGGTATTGCATCACCTTTTCACTTGGGCTGAGTAAACCTTAGCACTGTTCTACCATCTACTGACAGCCCACCTTCTTCCATCTTCCTGTCAGAGAAGGGACACAAATTGCTCATGTGGCTTGGCCATGGTGACAGCTGGCAGTGCATGAGAGGCAAAACTGACTCATGACATCAGGACATCTCCAGGCTTCTGATCACTCAACTTATGTAGAATATTGATTGCACATCATAAGAACATTCTCAGTGAAATCCAAAGTGCACTGAGTCATTGGTTGTGCATCAGAAGCTTCTTCTACCTTTTAAGACAGTTACAAAGCAGAACAATGATTCTTCAAACATTCCCTCCCATGTACCAGGTTTGAGACCGGAACATTTCCCTTTAACATTTCATAGAATTTCTCCCTTGCTTCCTGTAGCTGCAGGATTTACTGAGTGCACCCAGGAAACAAATTGCCTTACATGAGGGGATAAACTTTGAAAACCTCACTGTATTTGTTGTGTTTGTGGTGCTATTGGTCTGAGGCTGGCCAAACTAGTGTATGCTTCAGTGTTGGACGACACTTCAGCTTCTTTTGTCTGTAAAACAGGGACTGGAGACATGTAATGCATGGAAAGCTGATGATGCATGAAGCACTACAAAAATGAAGTGCAATGTAAAGGCCAAGTCATTTTATAATTGTTTTCTGACTAAAACTGAATTAGATTCTCAGTGACAGAGCATTGAAGGATACACTCACATAGATTATAATGTGGCATGCTAACATAGTCAGGTGTTGGTAAAAGCAAACTGATATTCCTAATCAGTCAACTTTATTAACCTCATATAAGAGAACACAGCGAGTAGATATTGCCTTTCCTTTGTATTTTGTTAGCAAGCTGCTATTGCCGTCATAACATATTATGAGTAAAACTGCACTGCAGATAAAACATCTGTTTTGAATAAGCAGGTGTATGGCAATTTCAGAACCAAACCCCAAATCCTAATTAAAGGTTGCTATTCCCATTTAACAAAAAAGTGTTACTGAAAGTTAACCACAGTATAACAGTAGCATACGGATGCACATACTCTTCTGATTATCAGGAGTCACCTAATAAACAAGTATATCCACAGGTTGCACAAGTTGTCCAATAGTTTTGCATTTTCCATTTCTTAATGGTGTATTATAACATGGTAACATCACATTTTTAACAATTGGAAAGAGGGTGTTGGACACCTTTGTATCTGGAAAACTGATATTTGTAAGCCAAATGCTGACCATTTCATGGCTACTAGTGGCATTTTCCATTTACACCACTGTTACCTTTTTCTGGAATTAATGGCTGTTGCTGATCCTTGCTTATTAATAGCTGTTCTAAGATCAATGAAGGACTCTGATGCTGCTATAAAGCTTTTGATTTCTCTTGTCCAGTTTGAAAGGTGAAGTGTGCTCTGCTTTGCTTGGACCTCAGTAACTAAATCTGTTTCAGAAGAGTTACTAAATGGTTTAGAAATATGTTTAAAAATGCTCTTTCGTAAAAAGTAATTAGGAGAACTAGAGTATTCAGACAAGTTGAATACTTTCCTCTGGGTGTCATCTGGGTCTAGAAGGCTAAGAAAATACAGACACAAGCTGAAAAGCATAGATCATAGAGCAGGAGTCCTTTAGTGCTTTTGAAGGAGAGGGAAACTTGAGAACTAGGCTAAAGTAGTCTTCCGTCAGCCTTCTAGATCAACTTCACTGCAAAGTCTGTGAAACCTTGGAAATAAAACTGTTGAACAGAGGGCTGAAGAGACCATGAAGGTAGTTTAAATCTGGTGTTATGATAGGCAGTAAGTCCAGAAGTTATAAATGATCCTTCTCCTACTTCCATAAAAACTTGAGACATTTTGTATAAAGGACCCAAATGCACAAAAGCTACTATATGCTACTGGAAAAGAGGAAGATGGTGATACATTGACTGCTTGTACTGTAGATAATATTAAGATAATATTAAGATCTGAATCTATCCCGGATACTTTTAGAGGAATGCAAAACTAAGTATGCAAAACATGAAGTGGGAAAGTCAAGCTTTGAATAAATGCCTAGAAAAAGATACTTCTCAGTCCCTAAAAATAATGCAATGGAAGACTCACATTGTATAATCACATATGAGTGTGGTACTCCATGCATCCTGGAAGCGCTCCTGTCCACTTCATCTTGTTCATCAACCTTTGCCTTTGGACTCTGTCACTCCTCCCACACACACATGCATATATTTGGAGTACTGGTTTAAAACTTTGCTACTTTCATGGCTAATGCTTATTTTTGTTTGCAAGTAAACTAGTATTAATGACCACCTTACACTCTTTAAAATGCCTCATATGTTTAAATTAACAGCAAAAAAATAAAGTTCTTTCAGTCTTCCGTGACAATCTTCCAACTCTCTGCTGTTCTAGCAGCCCATGGGAGAAATATTCTGAAAAGAGTAGGGTATTTAAAGGCACAGTGCCCCACAAATAAAGGCATTTTAGCAAATTCCAGTAGATATGTTATTGAGCTTATTGCTTAAGAGTTCCTACATCTGTCTTGCTTGGAGTAAAATCTCCTTTATATGTATGCGACATGAAGACATACCATTCTAATCCTTGCTTAATACAATGTGTTTGAGGTGTGATTCTTGTTGTGCTCAGTGCTGTACAAATGCAAAGACAAATCTTGTCTTTCTTTAAACTTCTTACAAACCATCATAATTTCTTTAAAAGTTAAGCATTTTTTTTTTTTGCATGAATGAACAGAAAACATGTATATTCAATGCAGTGGGAATTACAGCTTGAAATGTCAGTACTGATGGAATAAGGGAAAAGGATAAATGTTCTTGTTAACTACTTTACCATGTTCAAGTGAACAAAGTGGAATGGAAATTAGTTATCCAAAATGATGTAGGGTGCGCCAGATTTTATGGCAAGACATAAGATTCATGGCTGTTATAATGTTATTCCATTTTTATTGTGCTGGATGCCAAACAAATGAAGGACACGAAATATTTTATTGGTGCTTTACTTGTAGGTGATTCAGTCCAAAATACCGTGCACCCTTTCTTTTCTCTTTTTTTTT
>VXBX01008609.1:1120954-1162951 GCA_013400415.1 Scytalopus superciliaris
ATTGGACTGACTTTAGAAATCTTACTGGTCAAGACCAAAAACTGGTGGCAGTACTCAATGTTATTAACAAAGAGTGAGCAGGGCTTCAAACTATAGAAGATATTTTGAAAAACATTGTGATAGGCTTAACAGCTTGCTGCTTTTTGGGCCTTTGGGAAGCACCTGGCTCACATTTGCAAGCTTTTCTTCATGGTCAGGACAGTGAGAAACCTACACTTCAGAGTCAAAAGCTTAGATATGTTTACTCCTAGCATGGGTCCTCTCTATAGCAAGAATATGTACGTGGATACTATCTCTATATATTTATAAAATAAATGTATTTGCTTATAATATATACACTCCTTTAGACTCAAATGGCCTCAGCAGAGGAATTAGCAAGCTTTTGAGAGTTCCCGTGAATTAAATATGGAGCAGCTTTTGGCAGATCATGAACTCCAGAAAGTTTATTGCTCACTTTTTGCTACAAAGAGGTCAATAATGCAAAGACAGGGGCAAGCAGAGATGAGTACATCTGCTGACAATCACCAAAGAGAAATTAGCTAAATTTTTTCAGCGTGAATTTTCAGTCATACTGAATTTTGTCCTACAGTCTATTTGTATTTCTATCATAATCTAGCATTGCTAAAAATCTCAGCTATGCTGAAGACTGCTATTGTTATAATACATAAACAGTATGGGTTATTTTAATGGACATATTGCCTTGAACTGAATTTTCACCATCTGTTCTGCCCCTAATTTTGAATGCAAAAGAACATATTTCACAATTACATCTGTAAGTAATGATATAAGTAATTTAAATGCATGTATATGTTCACACAATGCAGCAGACAGCTGGGATATTTTTTCTTTCAGGCAGAAACCAAGGGAAGAAATCTACTAACTCCTCAAATAGCACTTCCCCCCTTCCCTTCTTGTTCCCCCATCTAGTGAATCTGTTCCATAGCAGGCATAGTCTTTTCAATAAGCCAATTGCTGTACCTAGGAGTTAAAAGCTTATTCAGTAAACTAATGTGCAAACCCATTTTTACAATGCTTCCCCTGTCTTCATCCAAATCCCCTCTGGCTTGAATGACAGTTTGGCAGACGCAAGGCATTAAATCAATCAGTTTCAATAGATGTTCAGGAGGAGACAGGTCAGGCTGTGTGGGCCAGTCTGTCTCTGCTTCTAGCTTTGCTTTCATGCTGTCCTTTTACACGGGATTTGGCAAAAGTATTCTTCTGCAGGTGAGTCTTGGACTGACTGAGCTGCAGGCTGCCTGACCAGAGACTGGGACTCACTGCAGCAGAAGTGGAGCACAAACTTACTGGAATATGATAACCACAGCTATGTGGAAGGCTGCTATGACACAATACAGAAAGGAGATAATTTTGGCTCCTATTTGCAAAATATTCATTTTCAAAGAAGACCTTTGACTGGAATGTCATTCCAGTCATTTGCAAGGTCATTCACTACAGATAAAGATTGACCAAATTCCTTGGTGCTTTGCAAAGAGATCTATTAATTAAGAATTTGAGAGGTATAAAAAAATTACTTCTTGAGGGTACTGTTCAGGTAAAAGTTGATTTTACCCATTTTATTCAAATGAAATAATTAAATCTGTAACAGTTGAATGGGTTTTGCAGCATACTTGTGTCCTTCATATTTGTCATATGCGTTTAGTTACTAGTAAGTGCTTGCCAATGCATTGTGTCCAGCAGCAAACTGAACTGAGATACCAAAAAAACTCACACTGGCAGGAAGAAAAGAAGAGGCTATTGTAAATTCTAACAGAACAAAATTTTAACAGAGAGTTTATTCCCATTGTTTAGTGCAAATTGCTACTAGGGATTAGAGAGGCTTTTATTTTCCGTATTATCACTGTCTTTTTATGCTGCTGTACATTTACTACTGCTAGGTTTTTGCAATCTATGAAATAGATAACAGCAGTGGATTTACATGGACCTTATACTGTAGTTTGATGGTATCCTCTACAACTGTGCCCTTTGGACCATACTGCATTTCTTACTTTTTAACTGATAACATCTTTTTTATTGTAAAGAGGTGATAGCCAGAAACAATGAAATGCTGATTTACGACAACTGTCCCTAAAAGCTTACAGAGTTGAGAATGATGGAGGAAAATTATCAGTGAATATTTAGGTAAGGTGAGAGGAGTCATGCATTAGGAAAATTGGAACTGTGTTGGAGATATTAGGCATTCAGATTTTCTTATAGTATCTTTTGGAATTTATTTCATTTTAGCAACTGGCTCTTTTCTCCGTGGGGGTTGAGTGATTGGGTATGTAACCACATAGAAGATGTAGTCAGATAATAGCTGTCTGCCTACTGATATGATGAGGAATGAAGAATGCTAGGTCCAGCCTCTGATATGGGTCACATTTGGTGCTGCAGCCCCATCAGTCCAAAGGCAACGTAAAGAATGTACCCACACTGTGCTCTCCATCCCTCCATTGGCTTCATATGACTGAAATACACCTCTAGATTACTATTTGTCTCCAGGGTTGGAGCATGTCCCATCAATAGAGAAAGAGAAGTTCTCTGAGCTTAAGTGAGGGCCATAGAAACTGATTTTTCAAAATGATTGAACAGACAAAGCTCCAGATTATCTGTGGATCTGTCACAGGGTAAAGAAGTTTTTTAAACTCAGCCTACAAAGGGAAAAGAAGAAACTATTTTTTCTGGGACCTGAAAGTAGGATCTTAAACACCTGAAAACCATAAAATTATTAAGGCTGGAGTGAAAAACCCAGCTGAAGTAATGAGTGCCAAGGGGTTGCCTCCTACTTGTAACACTAGATGATTTTTCTATGCAGGCCAGTTCTGTTAACAAACAAAATCCATAGCTCATAGTTTCTAAACAATTAAGACAGTCTGTTTCAAAGAGCTGATGAATTAGTTTTCCTGGGGGAGGAGAACAGCTGTACTCCTCACAGAACACCTTTCTGGCTTATTTCTTGTGAGTTTTCAGATCCGTGTATATGAACAAATTTTCAAAGCAAATCTTTTCAGAAGCAAGTGGTAAAACAAGACCATCATTTGGGAAGGAGATGAGGTGAAAAAATAGAAGCCAAATGAATGAATAAAATAATAAAATAGAAAAATTTGACAGAAAAAAAGGGAAAAATAAGTACAGTAGAAACCTGCCAAATAAGGAGGGTGTGGTACACAAGATTCTCTGACATATACAACTTGAGTGCTGGTTTGAGATACAGAGTCAAGGCTATAAGAATCAAACACAATTGCATTAGTTTGCTAATTAAATAGCCACTGCACCTAATATGAACAAGTGTGAAAGTTAAGCAAAACAATGGGAGAAAAACAACCTCTTGAAACAGAAGGATATTGTAATTGGAATTGACTATCTGAATGCTTTCAGTCTTCTGGAGTCCAAGCTGGGGTCATTAAACAAACTGTGTCCTGAGCTCACTCATTAAAATGGACCATTTGTGATTCAAAGGTTTCTGATGTTCTGACATAGAAATGCAACCTTGATATAAAGCTGTGGTTCAGACCCTTGTTTAGTGAAATCTTCATTCCATAGCTTTATCAGAGACTTTGATGTCTTTAAATATTCTTAAGCATATAACCTCTAAACAGAGAGATATATTGAAGGAGCAGGAGGAGGGGACTTTTTTTAAAAAACAGATAACTGGAAATATAAAAGACTAAAACCCAGATTCTTTTTTAGTATTAATTATCTATAGAATGAATCCTCTATGGCAGATATGCCAGCCAACTCTCTCATCATCAGTTTCAAGACTTCAATCAGTGGATGACTCACAGTTAGTGAAAGAAAAATTGTTCCAGCTACACAATGAGAGCATAAATATTATGTTTCACTTGGTATCATAATTAACTGTATGCTTCAGATATTTCTTTCATGTCTGCTTTCACAATAGGTAATATAATTTACTATTAATAGGATTAAAATGTCTTAAAAAAGTAAATACTTCACTGGTTTAAGAATGTTTTCTGTTTGTTTTGTGCAGATACATATTTGGCTACAGGCACAGTATTTATACCTCAGTCTAGAAAATAATGAAAAAAAAAAAAAAAAAAAGATAATATGTATATTCCAGAAGCAAATATACTTTTCTGTCTTGCTTGGCATAATAGTAAACACTGATTTTTCACTGAATTCCTGAAAATGAATCCTGAAGTCCAAAATAATCTACATTTTAAAAATATTTCATGCTAAGGAAAAAACTCAAAATACTGCAATGTCAAGACACAAATGTTTGTGCTGGGTATTTAACAGCAGTAATGCTGGAACTCCCAAATTCAGAAGTGCCTGTTTGGTACAATTTTCTGAAGTGAGAGTCAGGAAAAACCACCAAGTCTTCAAGGAAAATTAATCCTGTCATGTGGAATATCAGTCGCTTCCCATTATAACATCAAAACATATACCCGTTAAGAAAACTGAACTGGGAAAATGCAGGCAGGTAAATGAAGAAAAGGATGGAAGGGTGAAAATAGTATTATTATTAGCAGCATGAGAGTTAGATTTCAAAACTCAGCTAATGACCACATGAATATCCATCAATTATTGTTGAGTTCCTGTTCAAAAGTAATTTTCTAGCGTATTTATGTTTTTTTTTGTTTGATTTATCCTCTCATTTTGCCAGATTTTTAAGTAGTTTTTATTCTAATTATTTCAAGTGGAATTCCTCTGACTGACATCAGAGTAAACCAAAAGAAAAAAATGTATCTCAAATACCGGTACCCTATATAATGTATGGGGTTTTTTTATAGGTCAAGGGAAGCATTATTATATAGGTGGCATCATTGCATCAGCTGCTTGGTTTGTATAGAATCTGCTTGGAAGAGATTTGGTCTTCCTGTTCACTGCAGCAAACAGAACTTGGCATAAACATTTGAATGTACTCACTTAACTGCTGATCCATCTATTGAAGTTTCATTAGGGAGCCATGTGCATTTGCAAAGGATGAATGGTTTCATTAGCACTGAGACTAATAAACTTATAAAAGTTAATAATGTGAATATGTTTGATTTGGAATTATGCACATAGACATTAAGAATCACAAAAAGGCAGTCTTAATAATGCCCAGTTTTTTTCTAGACTCACACAGCTGGGGTATTTTTCATTTTTCTAAGATCTTTTAACAAAAAACACACATTGATTTCTTTCACATGTGGTTGTATGATATTATCAACAGATTCTAGTATTACATTAAGTCTTCAATCTAAAAGCACAAATTTTACCCTCTCTAAATATTATTTCCAGCATGGTTTGCTGTAGGTTTTTTGACTCCTAATTATAGCAATTTTTTTCATCAATAAATCAAGGCAAGTGCATCCAAATTATGTTATACTCAAAGCACATCCATTTTCAAGTGTCTGTAAAGGCATGGAAGTCATATGTAGTCTTAATGTAATCCTTTTATTGACGGTTCCCAGAAAGGTTTCTGTTATATGACAACCTCCATGTTCAAACCCCTCAACTTTTAGCACAGCATGGTTCTTGACTTAATTCCTGGACTAGTTCTGTTATTAGAATCTCAGTGACATAGTATTTTGGGGCCATTTTTCTTCATTATCATCATCATCATCATCATCAAAAGAAAATGCATTTAGTTTTTCTCCCTCCCCAGCTTGTTTTTCTGACACCAGTGTTACCTGATCACCCCTTTCACTGCACTGTCTGCATTCTGATTTCCATCTCTGAATATTCATGATGAGGTCCAAGTAATCAGCTCTTATCCTAGGAGCCTGACTCAGCAGTTGATCCCTAATGGATACCTTCCAAACTTGTAGACATATACCATTCTGTTTGTTTTAAATGTGGAAAATAAATTCACAGTTATTGAAATTACTCCATTACAGGGTGAAAACAATGAAATGTGGTACAGAAGACTCTACGTTAGGATTGCAGCTGGCTGCAGTACAAAAGTTTCTGTACAGGGTGATGCTCAGATGGCTACAGGGTTTCTAGGACCTTAGCTCACTACTGAATTTAGTTCACGGGTCCCTGAACCATCTCTGATTGTAATGTGAAGGGCCTAAGTCTTTTATCTGTCTCAAGAAAGTTTAAGCAGATACAGATACAATGAGAAGGACCTTTCCCAGCCTAGCCAGCATGTTTTACCCCAGATCTACAACACTATGACTGCATAAGTCTCTGTCTTACTGCTTACACATTTTCCCTCTCCTTGGAGAGACTATCAGTAATTGCACCGCTTCTGATAGAGATGTCTGTCCCCTCTCCCTGGGACCTGGAGTGACACCATATCAGGTTCTACCACAACGGGCACTGACGTAGTTTGGGGAGGAACATATGCCAGGCACACACATCTGTCCATCTCTGAATTGAAGATGTATGGTTAAAGATTTTCTATTGGCAATAACTTGAGTCACCATCTATTTTCTTTCATCACTTTCTTTCTATTAGAAAGAGAACTTGTCTCTGACAAATCTATCAGTGGCTCCATTCTTAGACTTACCTAATAGCAGGGCTGCAGCTGCAGGAATTATAAATACATCTGGCTTTGTACTGCCTGGTACAACACTGTATCTATTATTATGATCTGACATACATCCTAACATCTCCTTCAGGTGCTGGCACATCATTTACAATAATCTCAGGTAACTGATGTTGTGACACCTCTCCTACATGTGTGCTAAGTTGCTGTTAAATGACCATAAAGTGAGCTACTAAAGGAAAAGGCCATCGGAAAAGAGCAAGACCAAATTCAGACCTTCTGTAAGTGGGTGTAACTTCACAGACATGACATATTGCAGCTTGCAGGACAAGACAGGGATTTGACCTGACATGGCATGTGTTCTTTTCATACACTTTTTACCAGCTAGAGGAAAGCCAATACTCCCACCTTGCTGCAATTAGTAGAAGGTATGCTGGGTTGAATGGCTGTGGCCTAAATTATCCTCCCAACTCTTCATTTGTTGTCACCAAGAAGCAGTAGTGATATAGGACATTGTCTGAAACAAGACATACAATGCAAAATTTTGGGGTGTGTTCAGAAATTAAGCCAAAAAATGACCAAACTAAAGTTTCGCTCAGGACTGAACAGAATGTGAAAGGTTTTCCTTACAACTGAAACCAGGGGAAAATGTTACTGTATTCACTCACTGACTTGACCCACAGCTACAGGCTGTATTTCAGATATGAAAGGCCTGACCTAGCCCAAACTGAAAAACGAATTAGGGTGATTTCCTTTTTTCAAGAGGTCTTGAAGGTTGAAAGATATATGAAAAATTAAGAACCAGCAGATCCAAGATAAATTTCTCCTCTGCCGAAGAGCAATCCCTCAGCTCCCACCTCCACTTGGGTATGTGCACTCCCATGCTGTCCCCTTGACAATGCCCCACTTCATATGGATAAATAGAGCTGTGAGTCTCATTTTAAAAATAAACAATTTTTTGTCATGTAAGCTTTTTCTTTAAGACCTGAAGAAGGGCTTGTGTGCCTGAATTCATTTGGGATTTTTTCCACCCTGACACCTGTGCGATATCCTTCTTTTGTTTTCAGAGGGAAGAAGGAGTTCCCCATGTCTTCCACAACAGGGGAGCACTGCAGCTGGTAGGGGCTTCTGGGTGAAGGACACAGGACTATCCCTAGCTCTGAATTCACTGCTGCTTTGCACTGCAGCTGTAAATCAGTCCTCCTCTTCTACCTCGAGAAAAGGAGGAAAAGACCTAAAGACCTAAGTACTTGGGCAGTGTAAAACTCGCCACATTGCATAGGGATAGGTAAATGACTGCTTTTTAAGAATTTTCTACTTGCCAAAAATAATGATAATTATTCAATGACAACAGCAATAACAACAACAACGATAGTAACAATAATAATAGCAATAGAAACAACAAAAATAATCCTACACAACTGCCAGGGTTACCTTAATCCTCTGAGGGCTACCTCGCAGTGAAATTTGTGTTCACAGGAGCTGGTGAAGCTACTTAAATATGGGCAATACATAATCACAGGCATGGTCAGAAACTCAAGACAGCTTCTGAAAGCCCCATTCCCTGGCCACTCTTCCCACCTCTCCCCATCCCTTTAGAAACAGTACCTGTGGGTTTTTTTGGGAAAAAGGCAGCAGTGTGGAGCAGCATGCAGTGCTGAAGGCAAGATAAGGTAGTGGATGTGAAGGTCAGGGCCAAGGAAAGACACCACCTGTTCAGCTGCATATGGGCGTCATGGATCCTGTCAAGGGATAGGTAACAATGTTTGGAGTGTGGCATCATAGGGGCAACTTCTACTGCAGATTTGGAAATCTGTTGTGGTTTTAGTAATCAGTGTGTCAAACCAGCCTTTGGAAAGACCTCTTTGAACAGTTTCAGAAATTCTTTGTGTAGATGAACCTGAGATTTTTCACAACTTGGTGGAATTAAGACAGATTTTCCCAGTGACTGGGTACAAAAGCTCCATCCCTGTCTAAAGGCAGCTCCTCTGTCAAAATGAAAATGCCTTTTACAAACTCAAACATCTAGCTCTTCATAAAACAGTTGTAAATTTATTTCTAATTTGGTAAACTGTACTTTTCCTTTACCATATCCTCAGAAATCTGTAAAAAAAAAGAAAATTATGAGATATCAGAAAAACAATTGCCTGAAAGTCTCCCAAAAACATTGTCTCCTAGAACAGCAGCTGAGGTAGCTCATTCCAGCACAGTTAAAACCAGGGCAAAATTCTAAGCAGTAAAGCTGGAGTTTTATAATGAGAAGTACTGTGCAAATTTTGCTGTAGGCAACCTTTTCAGATCTATCAATATTACAGTGAAACACAAATTGACAGATGAAACTTTCAGGATGGCCTTATTAACAAGTGAATTAAGACAAAGTGAAATCATACTGAAAAACTCTTCCTTAGCATGTTTTACAGAACACCTGTATTTTTGTTTACCATCCTCCAAATTCAACGTTACCACTTTTGTATACCTCAGAAAGCCTCAAACAGATTTATATGACATTGTATGTAAACTGTGAGGAAGGTTGCTATCAGTGATTATGGGCAAAATCCTGCCCATACATGTGTGCATGATTCCTGTTGGGTTTGGTGGAGTGTCACATGCATAAATAAGAGCGGGGTCTGGCCCTTAATCTGATGACATGTTTTCTATACGGCACAGCAGGTTAATAATAAAATGGTATCTCTTCATTTCTGCATGCCTTTCTTTTTTTTTTTTTTNAACTGCTATGTCTTTGGATCAGGTGTTAATTATTCCCAGTAAGGTTTGGTGGGTAACTAGTGATGCAGATATCAAACCACCCACTCTCTTTGTAGATGAAGGGAAAGTATCAGGAGGATTTCTGCTGAAGTATTCATCACATCTCAAGTCTCAAATTGTCCAAACCATTCAATTATAACACTTCACTCAATGCATGTCAGCATGTCTGGCACTGTGTTTCAAGAACGAGTTGAGCTGGATTTCTCAAAGAGGCAGACGTTGGCTTGTCCCCTTGAGGGACAACAGAAATAGAGTCTATTGGCTCAAAGTTGAGACCGGTTCTTGGATCAGCACATGGGAACTATGGGAACTATTACAGCTTTCTAACTTTGTAGCCTCCAGACTCAGTTGGCACATACATATGTAAGAGGCTCAGATTTCCTGTGGTAATAGCACAAGCATATTATTTGCCACTGAATAAATAGGTAAAACACTGAACAGATGATGACATGATAAACAGGTCTGGGGATGTGGGTCCTATCAGGACAGATCTAACCCTATCCTCACCATCTCTTTAATGGTAAATGGAAGGCAATGCTCAAAAGAGAAGAGGAAATCATTTGAGTCCTTCAAGGGTTATATGAGATTGTGTTGTTAACTACAGAGATACAATACATCACTGTCAGGAAACAGTAACCCTGGATTATGGTCACTGATGATAAAAAAGGCTTTCAGAAGGAGATGGTGGACACCATGTCTATTACATGATAGAAAGGAAAAAAGGGTGGCGGAGAACATCTAAGCAAATGGGGACATCCTGCGAGCAGATATGTCCTTAAGCTCTTTGTGTTTGCTTTCTGTGCTGGCCTGGGCTGTACATGTTCCCAGAGCAATGAAAAGGCTGCTCACAGGGTTTTTTGTGTTAATGTTCAATTTGATGTATCAATATAGTTCTGCTTGCACAGGCTATAATGAGCTCAAGATCATAAAGCTCTTATCAGCAACCCTGTTTAACTTTAAATGTAGCTCAGATGATTCAGGCTCCTCTTTACTCTCACTTCAGTCAGTTTTGACCTGAAGCTGCAGCATGACATTGGTGAAAATTAGCAAGGTCAGTAAATATAATTCAGGAGAATATTTCTAACCCCTCACCTGAATTCAGCCAATATCAGAGTCTGTCTTTGTGAGCTCCATCTACAGCATGGTCATGTTTGTGTCATCTCCCTTATTTTTAGTAGGAATCGTAACTGTGAAAGTGTTTTGGCTATTGAAAATAAAAGGCAAAAAATTGTTTTCAGAAAGCCTTGTGTCTGTACTCAATTCAGTTAGTGTGCAGGAAGGTAACCCTAACATAGGGCTCTTTCCTCTGACAGCAGCCACTTACTAGCCCAGCCCATAAAAACGAAGGCTGGGCATTTTAAGGAAGTGCTAGTCATGCTCAGAAACTCAGCTGCATCTGGCTTCTTGTGTCAGCAGGGGAGTTCAGGTCTGCCTGCCCATACCTGCAGATATGAGTCCTGAGTGATTTAGCAGCATATATCCCACTAAGACAAATTCCCACCCAATCAGCTCAACTACATTAAAACCTGTTCACAGGCTGTATAGAATTGGTTGCCAGCCTGACCTAGTTGTCAAAATGGTGTCTCACACTAAGGCTATGTTTGCTACCACACATCTGTGCTACTGGGGAATTTGGTGTACCTGGTTCATGAGCACAACCCACTAAAATGGTATGTTTTTAATTAGGAGAGGAAAATAACAAGACAACAGACATCTGAGGGCAGTTTTGTTGAAAGCTAAATTGATGATGAAAAGCTTTCACTTTTTGAAACCATTCAATAGCCAGGTGTTCTCTAGTGGTTCTTCAGTGCATTTCACTGCCGCATGTCAGTATTACTTAGCACTATCACATTTACATCAAGTCAAATGCTGTAATGCAGAAAGTATCACCACAAGGAATGAAATGTGTCAGCCTGCATACAGGGATTCTTGGGAAATATTTGCCTTTCAAAAATCCTGCAGCTTTTATACAAATTCTCCTCACATGTTTGCTACCCTAAAATTCACAGGTAATTACAATGGGATGAATAATCCACACTAATCAGGTAAGCAGGTATTCGAGATCCAGCACATCTCCTATCAGACAATGCACATGAAAATACAGTAATTGAAGCTGCTGAGAGAATTCCCCACTGACAATGTCTATGTAAATCCACTGTAAAGAATAATTCTACGATTATGTAAAATTTGAACAAGTCCTTTTATCTTTAAAAGAATGCTGCACCTTATTTCGCTTAGCACACCAATCTGGAGGCACACAGAGTAAGAAACAAATTGTCACAGGGTCCAATCCTATGGGATTCACACAGAGCCAAAGCCATTGCTGGTGTAATGTCGGTGACTACTCTTTAGTCTGGTTGTCATCTTCCTGCAGAAAACTCCTCTGAATTAATGTAGCATATTTGTACTGGGTTTCACAGTCCCCTAAAGCTCTTTGTCTCCCTCTATCCCTCTGCCACCTCACATCTCAGTATTTCTTACTGTAATCTTTCTTTCACTCTAGATCTTTACTGTAGCAACTTTCTATCTGTATTTTGGTTATTTTTGTATGGCTGAATTCTTATATTTACTCACCGTGACTCAGCTCTTACATGACATGGAAGGGTCAGTATGTTGTAACCCTATTCTACTAAGCATCCTGGCCCTAGCAGAGTCCCCTTGACATAGGAAATTGCCAGTAGGGAGTTCATAAACACATTGAAACAGGACCACAAATCTAGCAGGTGAGACAGGAGCTTTCCAAGTGCCAGCAGAAAAAATGTCACAGGAGATGGAACTTAAAGGGGCGTTTCTGATGAATCTTGAAATGTGTAGCTGACTTTTCCTGGAGCCAACTTTCTGAGTCCTTAGCCTACTTTTGCAGGAGGGGAGATATGAAAGGGGTTTTTCCTCATTCTCTGAAGGTATGTGTACCTCTACTTTTCATCTCTCAAGCAAACACTCCTGTGCTTTGGGAACTTGTGTTGAACATCTGGTGGGCCACAGAGAGGGGATGTGAAAGGTAGCACTCACAGTATGAGCTTCTCTGGCAGTGAAATCTAGCTTTTCACCCTGTTTGAGGGAACATTCATATAATGCTTTGAAAAATTCTGTCCTCTTCTCTCTTGCTTTGTGTGCCATAACCACAGGCCAGGGAACCACAAGATCTTATTCTGGCTTGGGATGAGTGTCACTAGCCATGCTTCATGCTAGACACTGGATGACCTTACAAGATTCTGCCATAATAAACAGGAATTGTGTGAGGTTCCAGACACTGAATATAAGAGACGCGGTAGCACTAAGAAAGTTTTCTGTGTGTCTGAAGCCTTTTCCCAGAAGCAGTATGCCACACAGGAGCCAGGGAGTATGATGCCACTGGAATCATGTGTCAAGTCCAAAAATGTTCTGCCTCTGCCCACAAGCCACCTTCCTGAAGCTAAGTTCAGATCACATAACCACAGAATGGGTAAGGTTGGAAAGGACCACAGCAGGTCATGTGGGCCAACCTCCCTGCATGAGCAGGGTCATCATACAGTACATTGCACAAGAGGAGTTTGTATCGTTAAGACCACTCAACTCTCTTGCTGCTACTACTGCAAGTCCTGGCCAAGGAGGCAGAGAAGAAGCATGGCAAAACTTTTTTGGCAAGAGTTTTCCAAGTGACCTGTCTGCAGGAGAAGTACGCTGCCTCATCTCTGAAAGTGGGATAACAGGTCATCCCTCAGGAGACTGTGATAAACAAATCAAATATAAAGCTAAGAAAATAAACCACAGCTTTGTTAAAAGGCAAATGAACAATTCCCAGAGAGACTCTGAGTCATCACCCCAAACTTGACTTTTTCATATATAACCATGCTATAGCAATATGTACCTGTTAGCAACTGCCACATGAAAGCTACACTCACGATCATCCTAAGTAAGCTGGATATACTGCGTATAGTATCTCATGCAGTCTTCACTGGGCTAGAACTTAAAACCAGTGCACTCCTGCAGCAAAAGTAATTTCTCCTTTTCATGTGTTTCCAACTTAACCATCTTGCTACAAGTTATGATTAAAAAAAATGTAATGAGAGGGAGAAACTGTGGTGCT
The DNA here is from genome assembly GCA_013400415.1 of Scytalopus superciliaris. Lineage (NCBI taxonomy): Eukaryota > Metazoa > Chordata > Aves > Passeriformes > Rhinocryptidae > Scytalopus > Scytalopus superciliaris. The sequence goes on from VXBX01008609.1 coordinate 1,134,229, forward strand.
GTGGTAGTAGTTGAAGTTTCTTTGGTAAATAGGGGGAACTATCCTGGTTGCACAGTGAGAGGATTAAGACAGGTACCTCATGAGACAGCAGGTTTGCAAAGAAGAGAAAAATCACCAAGAGAAAGCATTGGAGTAGACATATTATTCTCAGAACAATACCTGGCATAAGCATAAAATCTTAAAAGACATGATCTGAAGTGGCATAATCTGGCCAGAGACATGGGTACCTGGAATCAGTGAGTTTATTCAGGTATATAAGGGCATGGTCAGGGCCCAAATTTTTCCACTGATATGCTGTATGCTGCAGCTCATTGCTAGTTGAATATGAAAACAATAAAAGCTCAGAAAAAAGCTGAGGTTTGTAATAGAACTATCTCATCTACCTTTCACCAGGGACTGACTGCCAGCATGTTGTTCTACAGCAGCAGCAGCACTGGCGACTTTTCCAGCTTCACATCTTTGGATTAAGTGTACGTAATGACATATCACTGCAGCAAGGCTTGAATGATACGAGGAATGCGATAACCCACTGCCCAATGCCTATGCTATCCAGGCAATGCAGATTGTGCTGCATGCATGCTGCAATGCCATCCATGTGCTCTCAGAAACAATAATCAGGTCTGTTACAGCCAGAAAGCCTGCCAAGGCTGGCAGTGACAAAATCAACACTAAATAGATTAAGGATATTTTTTATCCTATTTTTGAACATTTTCCTTTTTCTTTCTTTTTTTTCCCCCCCTCCCCATTCCTGACTCATCTGCAGCCTGAGCCTTTTCATCTTCCAGCCAGCTACAGAGATCCTCTGGGAAAGGGAGTAGTTCCATGCACACAGAGAGAAGTTCCTGCTTCTCTCGCCTGTGCCACAAATAAATACCCTCAGGCCCTTCAATTTACTTCAGAATCATCGAGCACAGTTTAAAATTTAACTGAGTAATGTATTTTTAAAGGAGTTTCTTAGGCAAAGTTTGTGCATGTATGGACATGCATGTTTGTGTGCATGCAAGTATTTCTGCCTGCTGTCCCAGACAAAGCTATCTCCACATAATTTGGTTAGCAGCTTCCCTGAGATGACCGTAATGCCCCTAAAGTGTTCAAGCATCATAAAATCCTCATATCACAGATGGACTTATTTCAGAGGCAAGATGAGATCTTTGGGTGTGTGAAATTCTTTGTGGGTCTAATTCACATGGGCAGTCAAAGCAAGTAGGTTTATCGATAATATCAGATTGTTAAAAAATTGCTTAGCTGCTATAATGACAGGCAGGTATCCCTCTATATTGCTTCTTCTTACCAGGTGTTGCAGAGTGAAAGCATTCCTAATTTTGTCCATGTTTTCTAGCCTATTTTCTGATGTTAATTTCCACTTATCTTTCTCCTGCCCTGTCACTGAATTCTTCCATAGTCCTTTTGCGGCGACTTATCCATGAGGATACTTACTTGCATCTTTACTGCTTTTAAATTTCAGCTTTCCCTTTTACTCTGCTCTATTTCCATATGTCATTTTCCTTTTCTGCCTGTCTGGGAGTTGCTGTACCTAACTCTGTAAAGCATTATCTCTCCATCTCTCTAAAGTGTTTTGTGGTACTTTGTGTGAAGGATGGCATATAAAAATAAATTGTATTGCACTGTATTTTTGGACTGGCATCTAATCTTTACTGAGCTCATTCAGCCTATTTCTGAAAAACATTGGATCTTAAAGACTCTTCTGATCCAATGAATCTTGATGACTTTTCTGATCCTAGAAAAAGACTCCCTAATTTTCAAGTCATCTCCTGACACTAACATAGAGATAGGAGTCAGGACAGTAGCTTGAAAAATAGGGTTTGGCAGAAAAATATTCCTGGAACTCCTCCTTGTCTATCGTGTGTCTTAACCTCACCTCTGCCCTCCACCCCACATTTTACTTGCAAATGTCCACCATTATGAGTGCTGGAGTGGTGGGGAGCGGGAAGCAGGCTGATGGTGTACGGCACTCATAGCGAAACAATCCAACAGCTTGCTTATGCATCTATTTGGCTTAGGATGGAAAATTAGAACAGCTTTAATCTGCTAGCAGCATCAAGCAGGGAAGCACTCCCTGGAGTGAAAGCATTAGGAGTATCACAGCAGGGGCTGATGAGACACAGCCTGCCATGGTGTCACAGCAAGGCAGTTATACTCAATGCACAAAAGTCTGGGGTACTAAGAAGGACCCAGGTACCTTACTGGAAATCATAGGGGGAGAAAGAATAAGCCTTTTGTATTGGGCTCTTCTGAAATACAAAAATGTTTTCCAAGACATGCCTCCATCTTACCATCTTTGCTTGCTCTTCCTCACCTTTTACACCCTGCCACATCAAAGATTTGGTCCCTACCTTATCAACCACATCACACACATGGCCTCTGACTCTGACATGAGAACCCATTTGATTCAGAGAACTTCTTCATAGGTACAGCCATGACCATATACGAAGTGGTCAGGATTTAACCTCAGACTGGAAAATGGGAGGAGCACCAGCCATACCTTTGCATTTGTTATGCAAAATCCAGATATGCTTGATTTCTACTAAATATTCATAACAATGAAAGGGCATCATCTGAGCTACTAGGGAAAAATGTAGGGTGTAGAGACCTTCCTTGCTTACACTGAGACTTACTGAACTTTGAAGGACCGTTCAAATTCCTGGATATTTGAGAGAAATATTTAGTTTGTGACTTTCTGTAAAAGAATCAGATTTGAAGAATATGACATCCTGGAAAGTGTTCCTGTATAACCTACTTGTTGCATTTGTTCTTTGTCATACAGAGAATGATTATGTATGGCTGCCCACTGCCCCAGAAAGTAACTCTACCCTCATTTGAAAATGTGTTCAACTTCACTGCAGCTTGCCTGCACTCTGTTGATACACATGTGAATGTAAAAGTAGGTATAACATATACATTTACAAGGTGAGAGCTGAGACCTGTTAAAACAGCAAGACATATCAAGATCTTCTTATCAAAACAAGGAATGCTGAAGTTTGCAATATAAGATATGCACTAGCTGAACACTGGAGCTAAGACCCAATAGCAAGAAATGCCTATTTGTGTGGGTTTTGTTTTCATATGTGTGCTGCATTTTTAATGTATTTGGATAATCAACACATGTACAACACTAAAGCTTAGGTGTGAACCTTGGCCAAAGTTGACTATTAACTACGTCATGTGTGTTTCTGGAAATAGAATATATGATTTACTCTGTCTGGAGGGTCTGCTCCAGCCTACTTAAAATCTATGTTCCTCTTGGGAATACTGAGATGTTACCAACAGTCAGAGTCCTGCCATTCTGCAATGTTGGATGTGAAAAGCAACTAGGACTTCAACTGTAAGCACAAATGCTTCCTAATAATTTTACATTTCTGTGAATATCAGACCTGGAAACCAGCTTATATAGTGTGCAGCAACACCCCATTACCTTGTCCAACCTTACATAGGACTTATATTCCCATTTATTCTTGGAATTTGTCCAAAATTGTGCTGATGTTTCTTCATCTCTTTTCTCCTCACTTCAGAGCTGCTGACAGCTGTTTCCTTCTCAGTTAGTTGTTTGGAACTGAATCTGAAAGTGAAAAGACTACCTTCTTCTCAAGACTTTTTCTACAAAATGCACCTATAAGGTGTCAGATGAGAAACGGTGATTCATTGTTTGTGTGATTCTCTGAAGGTGTTGTGGAAGGTGGTAAGTTTGCTGTCCATATGCTGAAAGCATCAGGTGCTTTCTGGTTCCTGTATGGGCCAGCAATTACCAAACTGATGTATAGCGAAGAGTGCACATACATGGGTAAGTGTGGCATGCAGGCTATGCCCTTTTCATCAAAGAAGGTCTAATTGCTTGAAAGAGTTAGATAAAGCTGCTGGAGAATGATAGCCCTGGAGAATTTATTCTTACTCCTTAGGAGAAACAAGAGGGATTGGCTGGGCTTAGCATAAACCTGTGTAAGTTATTTTAGTATGATGTACTGCCAAAATGTCAATAGCAGCAGAAAAACATCTCTTGTATAAAATTGACTTACTGCATAAACTGTATGGTGTGAAGGCAAGTTCAGCATGCTCGGAAATGGCTACATGCACTTGAGACTGGAAAGGTTTCTCTGCAAAGCCATGGCCACTGCAGAACACAGGAGCATGCTGAAGTGGGTGCAGTCCAAATGACAGGAGCACTCTTGAAAATGAAAGCTCAGGCAGTTCTCCTTCAAGCAGTTCATACAGATTGGTGCTAAGAAAAAATAAATAGCCCAAACTTGGCTGCTTCTAATGACTGGATGGTTGATATGAGGAGAAACAATGGCAAGGCTAGCATTCAGCAGTATCATCCTGGTCCCAGATGTTCATAAATACATTCAGAGATGCACTTCAGCATCTTTTCAGGGACGTTGTCATCAGACTTTCAATGAAATCTCTACAACTCCATCCCAGGCATCAAAATAATGTCACTTAGAAAAAATGCATCTTTAAATATTTTAACAGTTCATGTGCAGTATTTCTAAAGATTAATGACACAAAAGACACAATTCATCCTCCTTCCCTGTACAGGAGTGAGTAAATAATACTCATCATTAACACACAATACAAAATAATCTAGAAAAGCAGAACATCATAGCTGCTTCATTTATGGATTTTCTAACTGATATTGTGGGGTGAACCTAAAACTGAAGAGTTCTTTATTTGATTGTTTCCCGGTTTCCAAAACTCCAGTGGTAGTTACTTTTTCCTCATTTCCAAGACTGTGTGAGTGCTGTCACAGCATAGTTAGGGTTGAACGGGACTTCTGGAGATCATCTAATCCAACCCCTTAGAACATCATAACAATATTAAACTAGTACGCAATTAGTACCATCAGAAACATATTGTGTTTTTTGGAATTTGAACTGATATGATGACCTTACCCACTGAGAAATTTTATAGCAATAGTAAACTTCTGCTTTAACAATGTTTATATAACCTTCCCCCTCCTATCAATTAATTTTACTGGGCTAAATTCTAAGGAGACCTAGCTCTGAGCAGGATTTCATATATAACCTTCTAAACCCTCTTCCTAAAAGTTCCTGTACTCCTGAATTGTCTAAACAAAGTAATTTGGATCATAATTTATGTGTTTATAATACCTATGAACCATATTTCTCCTTTTATTTGCAATATCTTACCATTCTTATGAACCTTTTGTGTTATCGTTATCTTTTATCAGACTGTATTTACATGCTTTTAAGTTTCAGATTTTAAATTAATAAAGGTTGTAAAAATACCCCACCAAGTAATATATCAAAAAGCTGTTAAGACTTTTTGTAAGTTAAATCTTGTGAAATTGACTAGGCTAAGCTTTTCAGATGTATTCTCTACCTAACACCCAGTGTTGTTAATAGGAAGACTTGTATCCACCTTCAGCATCTGATCCTAATGCTCTAAAGTTAGTAGAAAGACCCCTGTTGGTGCCAGAGAGCTGTGGTTCAGGCTGTTATTGCTGGAGAGTAATAAATCCACTCAAGCAGATGTGACTCAATCAGGAGAGCAAGCATCTATAAGGACTTCTCCATCTGGTTCTCCATGGTAGACATTCCTTCATCTTGCCTCTTTTTCACAAGGAACATCAGTAATATCCATTGTTGTCACATTGTACTTTGTTTTATGATCCCTTTGTAGAGTGGCTCATATGCTAAAGCCAGACTGAAACTAACCACATGTATTTGACTTCACTCAGCAATGTGAGAGTGTGAATTGTCAACCAGGCATCACCTTCAAAACTGTTATGGAGTAATTAGCCTATGATAGTGCAACTGGCAAGCAAATAGTTTTAACAAAGGAATTTGCAGTTACTTGTCCAGAAAACAGTGAATGATTTATTATTCTACTCCTAGCTGAAAGCAAATAATCTTTGACTTGACAAGAAGTTCCCTAGTTGGGATAGGAGATGCTTTAGAATTAAAACAAACCTTCTTAGCATTTTCATCCAGTCAAGAGCCCAAATTTACATCAGGAAATACTTAAAGAAATACCAAATGTGGGGTCAATTTGGTTTAAGATGGGCAGGTGCTGTGTCATTTATTATCAGCTGTGGTACATGTTATTTCTTGAGCTGTTGTAATTGTTATTATTATTATTAACGTCATACTTTTAAAGAAGCAAAAATTAAGCTCCCGAAGTCTAGAGTGGAAGCTGACCATCTGAACTCTCTTTGGTCACAGTAAACAATTTTCCCAGTTTTCTATATGTATCTATTGTCTCACTGAATCTTTCTTCGATCTCTAGGCATGGCTATGTCACAGAGAGGATTGTTGGCTTGTTGGATTAAATGAATGGAAAAAAGCTGTATAAAGAATGATTATATCACCAGAGAGCACCTACCCCTGATCATGTTCAGGCTACCCAGTGTATGTAACAGCTCACAACAGGGTGCTCCTCCTGGTTAAGCCATTCTCCTGAATTTATGAAGTGTTCCCGGAACTAAGCTTGTGACAATATTACATGGAAAATGTAATTGTGCATAATTAATGTAAATATTGTTCTATTTCTCATCAACAGGTTCCTTGTCAGTCTTTCTGTCCTGGTCTCAGGACAAGAAGTGCTAGTTGAGATGCAACGAGTGGGCTAGACAAGTCCTGAAAATACTTACCACACAACCTGTGTCCTTATAAGAGACAGAAACCCCTATGGTTTGTGTGCATCTGCACACAACATGGGGCTTGGGGTATTTAACTGGGTTTATATGCACAACATTTACATGAGACAAAGTGGCTGTCAGTCCTAATGAAGCTGACTGTAGAAAGCTGATTAACAGGTTATCTGGATCTCAGTTAATCAGTTGCTGGGATGGTAAACATTCCTTGTGTTTACTTTATATTATTATATTGATCTACTTTTAGTTTTGCATTTGTGGTCTTTAAATCTGTGGAATTATTGCTTCATTTTTTCATCCTTTCTTAGCTCATATGTTGAGTAGGACCTTACATTACTGCCCGTTTTTTTAAGTTTTTCTCATTTTATCAGATACCGAATAGGGAAGTGGTGAATCTGCTAGGCCTTGCCAGCAATCATTTAAGATCCTTGTGGTTTCTATGTTCATTTGACACCAGCACAGTTGAAACCATCATGAAAGTAGAGATAACTTAGAGACAAAATAAGTTCTTTAGTGATCAGCCAGCTGAATGTTCAAAGAAGGTCTGCTGAATCCGAGACACTCAGGAAGGAAAAAGCACAGAAGCAAGAGAGAAAAGCTAGTTCTTACTCTGTTTTTGCTCTGGGGGAGTGGGAGGGAGGTTGGAAGCCCCACCACATCCGTGTTTTCTCTGTACAAACTACATATCGTGAATTTTCAACTTAGGGTAGGAAGAAAGTTTATTTTGGTGATGAGGACCTTGCTGCCTGCTAGTATATACAGGACAATTATCACTAAGAAAACCCAGCTAGCACTAAGAGTCCCAAACAAGTTTTGGTTTGCATATACTGGTGACCCCCCCAAAAGTACCTTCAGTCAGTACAATTGATGTAAACTCCTTTAAAGCTCAAAGTTCAAAGACCTTTTTCAGCCTATTTGTGTGCCTTGTGACACTGCAGAGCAGAAACAGAAATTTGGCTATCATCTGGATTTCATTCACAATCTACATATCCCAGCACAAATAGTCACAACCAAGAAACCCATTACAAATTCATGGCCTGTAGAGCTTCACTGTTCAACTGACAAAATTTATCATGAGCTCTTTGCAAAATCATATGAGATTTCATAACAGGTGTCCACTTCGCACAGGTCATCACCACTGTGGCCTGTGTCAAAATCCATTATCCAGTAGCTGAAAGCTATACATGTGTTGCCAGCTACCTCTTTTTACAATGTGTGGTGCAATGCAGTGAGAGATAAGCAGAAGACAAAATTTAGATCTGAACTTTCCTTTACTTCTGAATTTCATCCCCAAAGTTGAAAATTACATGGCAGCATTGAATGCAGAGTTCTCTTTTCAGTTAGCCTTCTGTTGTGATACAGAGAGGTAAAAAGAAAAGTACCATGTGCAAAAAGTTTAAACAAAAATCAACACATTATATTTTTCTTTAGTGGCCACTTTTAAACAAACATAACCATTCCACTCATTCTTCCTGAATTTTGTGTCAATCCTGTCAGCCTGGGCTGTTTTGATGTGTAATGAGTCTCTTATCTGACATTTCCTATTGTCCCTAGAGGTTGTAAAATCATTACTCCTGAGAAAACAAAGTTTACATATTGGTAAGTGGTGAAGGGAAGAATAAGGCTGTGATGAGAAACTGCAGCTACTCTTCTCACTTCTCTCATGCTCTATCTTCAACAGGAGTAAGTCACATTCTTGAAATTTAGAGAAAAGTTTCCAGGCCCTCTATTTGGGAACATATTTCAGTTTCTCCTGGGAGGTGAAAACAGTTTGCTGTGAAATGCCTCAGACTCTCACAGTGACTGATTTTCTGCTTCCTTCTCTTGGGGTAGAATCAATGACGGTGGGGTAGGTTCCAAAAAAATTTATTGGAACAGGAAAAAAAAAAAAGACAAAAATAAAATAGTTGAACCCATTTAATGGCTGTGATATCATTTTACTGGCTTCCCCTATCTTCAGGGTATATGTCAGTGGTTGATTTTGTGCTTGGAGCACCAAAGGAATGGTCTTTAAAGACTTTTTCCATCCCAGTATCAAAAAGGGCACCCCAGAGACAGCTATCCCTGATGTGATTAACCACTGAAATGGTACTTGCAAACAGGGTGATGAAAACCTCTGAAGTCTGCAATAAAGTGACGAGGCTCAAAGTCACCTTGAGACAGGGAAAAGAGATTCCTAGAATTGGGAGAAAATACATGAATTATTTATATGAAATATAATCCAATAATATATTAAAAGTAATATTGGAAAACATCCTTATTACATTGAGCAGCTTTTTAAAAACTAGATGATTTACAATTGTTTAGCTTAAAATGGGCATATAAACAGTGCTTAGGATCTGAAGAAAGGAGCATTAATTCATTTTTTTTTTTCAGGTTCAGAATGCATACATATATTTGCATTGCATTGCCTATGCAAGGGAATTATCTGTGAAATTAGCAAACAATGCTTGCTCTGTCAAATTCAGTTTTCACATCTTAACTTGCAGTCTTGGTCTTTCCCAACTCGACCTGCATCAGCTCCTATTATCACAGACATCAAGGAAATATGTTTTGGTGCACACCATGGCATTCAAAAGGCTTAGGCTTTCTCAGACCAATAAAACTCCCAAGTGAAAGTCTTGTCCCACCAACCATCCCACATTAAAATCAGGGCTCTACGCCTTTCAGAGCTTCAGATGAATCTAATTATTATGTGTCATACAGAAGAAGACACCTATCAAAATTTAGAGACAAAATATCTTTCTAAAATGATGGAGTTTAAGGAAAAGTTAATTCTGGTGATTCATGGTGTAAATCTCTGAGTACCACCAAAAATTTATCTATCCATTTGTTCCATTATATAAAGGGCAACAAGCAGTTTCCATTATTCTGCCTCAGGGATCTTGCAAAGAAAAAGCTTTCCTTCTTAAAAACAAGTCTCAGATTGAGTATTATTTTGGAAAACAAATACTATCAGCAGATCTACCCTACTCAGCTTAATGTATCTTTTGTCAGTGAACCTGGCACTTAACACCAACTCATTTTGGAAATTGCAGTTATCCACTTCACAAACAAAATAAGTAAAAAGATCCCAAGAGGAACACTATTTCGGAGAAATTAAGCCTATCTGCTTTCCCCTGTCCTTGTTATTTCATACGACCATTGCATTAGGAAGTACCTAGAATCCCTGCTGCACTGCTGTCCTGCAGACAGGACCCCATCGGAAGAGCTTGAGCAGTGACCCACGGACCGTTTGCCGGCTGGCAGCAGCACCGGGACACCCTGCCATTCCTCCTATCCTGGAAAGAAAAGAAAAATTGTTTTCCATACCTCAAGCAGGCATAGGCAGTCATTTTGAATAGCTGTAGTTCCTCAGCATAGATGAGAAAAAAGGAAGAGAAGAATCAAAAATAGCACCTTCTCTGAGAGCATGCAGGGTTTGATTCTTCTACAGTGTGCTGTATCAATGCCGCTCCACAAAATGGCAGCTGGCTGGCAGGCAGCAGCTTCCCAGAAAGATGAAGCTGTACTCCCTGGAAAATTAAATAACTGGTATGGAGCTGCAAATCCTGCAGTGCTGGCTCCCAAAATGTTGGCTCAGGGTGAGGGTGAGGTGTGGAAGGAGTGTTGTCATGCAGGGCTGGATAGCCTCAGGGACGTTTGCACAGGAAAGGAAGGAGATGTGGAGCTGGGATAGGATCATGCAGGTGCTTCTCTGAAGTCTTGTAACCTGGTGCTTTTAGAGCATTTTCCCTGCTCCAGCTCCTGAACAAAGCAAATTAATAAAGTGCCATTAGTTGACTACTTAATGTTGCAAGCATTTTCCCACCTTACATGTATTTTTTTTAAAAAGCAAAACTCAGACACAACCAAAAGCTGCATTAAACATTTATCCACTTCTTGAGAAAATGAAAAGTGCAAAGGGTGAGAGAGAGTGAACCAACATTTTCAGTTGTTTGTGTTTTAATTAAATATAATGGGTCTGTTTCCAAGATTTACACCAATTTCTTGTTCAAATGGAAAACTGCACAAAATTGATAAATTCCATCTTAAAATGACCCTGAAATTAATAAGCTTGTGATGTTGATGAAGTGTTACAGACTTTTATTAGGCAGAATCTGAACTGCTTTTATTTCATGCTCCCATGTCTTCATACCTGCATTGGGTGCAGCTCTCAATGTGAAACTCTGAACTCAGTAATTACAGTTAAAAATTGTGACAGAAGGTTTTAAATTTTAGAGCAAAAAAGAAGCAGAGAAATACACTACACTCATATGAGAGACAGTCATTTTGCCTTTGCTTGAGAAATCCCAATGAAAAGATGAAATTGCACTTGGGTGAAAAAGAATAAAATAATGGAGCAGAATTTGGCCTTGCTTCTTGGAAAATCTGCCCTTAATTTAGCTGAGAATAAGGATGCCTCCTTTCTAAATGAATGGGGTATGGCAAATTCACTAGTGTGAGAAGACACTTGTATAACATTTTAGCTACTGGGCAATATATCCTCTGCTAAAAAAAATATCTTACAGTGCCTCCTTAAGTGCAAACAGAGGTAGCCAGCAGACAGTGTACAACACGTGTAACTCTGGGCACTGAGAACTTTGTGAGTCTGCCAAAAACTCATCTCATTAGTGCGCTTTGCAGCTGTAGAACAACCGTTTGGCTGAAATGATGTAGACTGAATATAAAACCATGTCCTGGAGGTGAAAGGCCCAGTGGAGGGAATATGCTGGAACTCCGTGCACCAGAATGATGTTCTAGGAATTCCCTGGTCAGGGTACGAAAATTCATCTGCACATCTTGATACCCAGCTTTGACAGGAAAAGGTATATTCTCTGCAATGAGATCTTTCTTTGCAGCTACCTCAGTCCTGGAACTGTGAGGCTGGAGCAGTACATCTTTTATACATAACACTCACAGACCTGATATACTTGCATCAGGAAGGAAATTAAGACAGCTGCCTGTCCCATAGGAGCACAAATTAAATGCTGAAGCCCAATACATTTATGCAATGTTTTATACACCTCCAAAACACAAAAGCTGTCAAGTCACAATTTTGGTAGTTTTTGAATTGTTTCTTACACACTGTCAGGGTTTCATGCACCGTTCTTTACATTTAAAGAAAGCAACACAGACTGATTTCTGACATGCACCCTCCTATCACATTTATCAGTGCAGTACAGTGAGTGTTAAATGAATGTCACCACAGAGCCTCTCTCTCCCTCTCTCAAGTTTTAAATTTCCCTTGCTAGTGTAAAACTTAATGAAAGCCCTGGAGTATACAATAGCATTTTGAAAACAGGAATTTGTGACTGCTGTGAATCATCACTCACAGCAGGGACCCAGAAATGTGAATTGTGGGAGGAACAAGCTCAGTCCCCCTCTCTTTTTTACTGGGAATTTATTACAGGCGTGTCATTATTTACAATGCACCATTCACATCCTCTAAAGAGCCAATAAACTGGCTGCTGAATATGCATTTTGCTCTGTGGTGAACACAGATGTTTCCAGCTAATATCCATTTCATTTAATTTCTTTTCTTTAAAAAAAAAAAAATCTATCTTGCTATTTCTGTAACAGCTGGGTAACTATTTGCCAGTCTTCGGTTTGGGAATCACTCCTCATATTTATTATAGTTGGTGCCATTTGTGTTGCTCAAAGTGAAGGTCTGTCCATATTACCAGTCTCTGCCTGCGTTTGCAAGAGTATCAAAAGCAGTTGCTAAAATTCTCTCACAGTTTAAAGAAAAGGCCGCTTGAGGATTCAGCACAGGTTTGAATTTCACTAATGATATGTGGCAAAAATAATGTCAGATGTTTTTATGTTCCAAGAGCACATCAGAAACCACTGGTGTTTGAGGGGGATTTGTTTTGATTTTGCATTCCTGTGAGTAAAATATATTGTTGATTCACAACTGACAGGTTGGTGGTCATTAATTTACAGTCCCTTCATGTATTAGTAAGAGAAGGCATAGGCAATGATGGTGAACTGCAAAAGGTTTGTAAGTTCAACTCAGATAATCATTCCTAACTTTAGATACTTATCTCTGCTAGTACTGTCCCCTGGGAATGCAAAACTGGTCTGTCATTTCTGTGAAAAAAGACTCTCCTGAGGTTTTAGTTTCCTGCATCTTGGTCCAGCTGGAATCTGAAAGTTCAAAGGTAACTAATAAATACATTTCTGATTATTATCATCATTATTATTCATAGTCCTATAGTAATATTTTTAAAGCCTCAAAAGAACTGTGGTTTCACACAGTTTGAATACGGATAATAGCTGAGGAGGTGGCAAAGAGGGGCTCACGTTTTATCCAAATCAGATTGTTTAAACTAGATTGCTATTCTATAAATTCCTCCCCTCCTTGTGGTGTGGAAGGCAGTGTTATTGGGAATCACCAGATGGCTGGTTACAGATGGCGTTATACATTCTATCTTCAATTAGCTCTTGAAGAAGTGCTTATTGTTAGCTGTGGTGCAGTTCTTCCTCCACGCAAAAATACTATTGCTAAGACCTGCCCTGCCTGAACCTCTCTAATGAGAAAAGCACTTTTAGATGTGAGACTGCAAGAAAGACTTCTCAAAAGCGCTCCCATGAGAAAGCACTGGAAAGCCAGTGCGAGTGGATGACCTGCGAGGGAGCACTCCCTGAAATTTTGCCTTCTACCGGCAGGTTATATCCGGTTAAGGAAATAAAATGCTCTTTGGGTCTAGACCATGGGAGCTGGGTGGAGCCATACAAAAGCAGAAGGAAAAGAACGTAAGACTCTTGCAAGGTGACAAAACATATCAGACTTTGCTCTCCTGCTCCAGTCTCCCCCCTCCACCTCCATATGCACAGTCTGCGTTCTCCTCTGCCAGAGGCTGTGTATCCCTGCTGAGTGGTGGGGAAGAGGCAGAAAGACTGGAGACACGTGTCGTGTGTTGATGCTTCTGACTCACAGGAAGGTCATCTGAATGAGTTAGGATGAGGCAATCATGGTCAGAACACCGTGCTTGGAGACACTGTCAGCATGACAAAGAGAGGAATCTGCAGCCCACGTTTGTAGTGGTAGGAAGATCTGGTTGGAGTATAAATGGTAAATTTCTCCTTGTAAAGAACTAGCCAGTGTTTTTGTCAGACTGTTTTCTCGCTCTTTTGGGGGGTCCTTTTGCTTGTAAAAGCCCAAATCACGAGTCTCCTTTCAGCTGAAAAAATATCTGACAATGTGTATTAACTTAGTACATGTTTCCAATGAAGGAAAAAAATTTGATTTTCATCAAAGTGTGAAATAGACAAATACTGAGGGTTATTAGATGGACTCAACAAGGGTCAGTTGCACTTTGAAGTAAAAGACAGGAATGCTCCATTGTCATTGAGAACTGGGTCAGATGGCAATGCCTGCCAACATCTGACAGCAGGAGAAATGACAATGTTCATAAGGCAATTTGTGATTTGGGTAATTCTTGGATCTTGCTTATAAGATGGACATAAGTCTTGGTCTCTCATGCTGCAGAATATGCTGCATGAGCAGATCTCCGGGCTTGTGTGGAGGGGTCCTCGTCTACCCCAGCCTGGACCCCTCGCATACAGCAAGATGGCAAAATGTATTTGGTCTCTCAGTGATACTCATGTGCATAGGATCTTATAAAAATGGGGTTTTTTTAAGGTGCTTAAACATGGACTTCAATAACAGCAAACAACCAGGTGTGGAAATTAAATACTACATGCACACAACAGTCCCTAAATATGTATTTAAATGCCAATAAAAGTTTTGCAAGTTCCCTGGCTTGTACAATCTGGCTCAGTGGTTTCTGCCTCCCTGGAGGCCCATCATGTGTCAGACACAATGGGTTTCCCTTTGCTTCCCCAGGGAAGAGGGTCCAAAGGGGCACAGTTGTCACCTACTGCACAGCAGGTGCCAGCTTGGCTGGTGCAGGCTTGCAGGGTCACTGGCCAGCTCTTTGGGACCAGTGGTATTGGGAAGGGGATCCAAGAGTTCCTCTGTGGAAGTTAAGTGAAGTAGTGGGGTGAAGGCTGCAAAGTCAGTAGTAAGCAGGTACCAAAGCTGCTGGAGAAAGAAGTAATGGGGCCTTCTTCTCTTCTTCTCTCCCTCATCTTATGGGAATAGGGGCTAGGAGCCAGCAAAATGAAAAACAGGCTTTTAAACATCATTCCTTCTTTAAACAAGGTGTGCTATGCTTCCTTTCTGTTTCATTAATCTTGCTCTTCAGTCTGCTTGCTCAGACTTCAGAATGCTCTTCTCAACCTTTACAGGAGTGGAGGTCTTCAAGAATTTTTCTCTCCGTTTTTAATTGGATTTAAATTTAGCCTTAGCCCAGCAGTCAAACTACCTATGTTCATAAGGTAATTTATGATTTGGATAATTCCTGGATTTTGCTTCCAAGCAAGCAAATATTTCCATGCTTTTTCCTCAGTCGTTCTTGGTCATCTCATAACTTCTTCCCTTCTGGCCTTCTCCCTCCATCATACCTCCTCAAATCTGCCATTTTTCTGCTTTCCTCCCTGTATTTCTTCTGAACAAAGCTCACACAGGGATGCTGTTAACAAGGAAATCACTGAAAAAAGCACGATTTGAGAGTCAACAAAATCATGCAGGTAACGGTGGTTAATATGAAAAAGGGGACAAAGGTGTGACCAAATCCATGTAGGTCACCATTCAAGTAATTCCATGTTCAATTTTGTTCATGGTGGCAGGCATTTTTGTGTGTTGTCTATCCCCAATTTGCTGTTATGTTGTGCTCTTCTGTACAGTACTGCTCTGCACTAAGTCTACATCCCTCTCACCTGTGGTGAATACCAAGGAAGGAGAGACAAAAGTGGTACAAGGGAAACAAGTTATAGTAACACAAGTTACTCTATTTGTTCCAATTTTGCAAGGCTTTCTTAATTTGTCTCTATTCAACCCCTAATTCTAACTGGAAAATATAAATATAAAGTTGGCAAAACTGTTTCATTTAGACAACTGCCTAAATGTCTTATACAAGCTGACAGAAATCTATGGAAAAAATTCCATTGACTCCAGGGGACTTTGGAATAGTTTCTACATATTTATTCATATAGGAGACAACTGCTCTTGCAGGTAGCTAATACACATTTCACAAGCTTCCTTG
Organism: Scytalopus superciliaris; assembly: GCA_013400415.1. Classification (NCBI taxonomy): domain Eukaryota; kingdom Metazoa; phylum Chordata; class Aves; order Passeriformes; family Rhinocryptidae; genus Scytalopus; species Scytalopus superciliaris. Next base: position 1,149,949 of record VXBX01008609.1, read on the forward strand.
AGGGCCTTTAAAACCAAAGAAATGAAAGAGAATAAAAAAGTTTAAATAAGATTAAAGTTAAATGTGCTACACTTTCAGTACCACTTGGTAATCAAAGGTTGCTATCTAAGCTCTGGGCACAGTATGGGACATTTCCCTACCTTTTTGTAATAGAAAGAGGCATGAAGGATTGATTTAGCAACAGTTTTAATTCTCAAATTCTTGTTCTCTCTGTTTGCCTACCACTCTATACCTTGTTTACTGATATATTTTTATACAGATTATCCATGTGTATAGGGCATATGTGGTATGTAGAATACAGTGGAAGATCACATTGTGCTTTTCATCGCTCAACCTGTGAACGAAATAAAAATTGAAATACATTGGCATACTATTCAAACGAAAAGGCTGGTCTTCTCCATAGATCTTCATTACATCACATTGGATTATATTGTTCTATACAATTAGGGAGCGCCAACAACACTTCCTGTGAATGAGCCCTGGCTCATTTCATTCCCTGTGGCCAGCAGTGTTTAATAAGTACAAAGTACACAGTTTAACCAGTACCCTCCAACTTTTGCACTGTAGTGTTGGCAGTAATTTCTGAAAAAGGGGTAGGAGAATGTGAGTGACGGTGTGCATGTGTGTTGTGTATGCCACAGCAGGAGCATGTTCCATATAGACAGAGGTCGTCCAGCACAATACACTGGGGCTGCACTTAACTCAGCATCTCTCTGAAGCAGAACCAGGCACAAACCCTAATTAAACCCAGGGTGTGAATCCCTGGAGGGCAGTGATAGAAGGGTCTGTGTACTAATCCAGCCCGTGCTGACTAACAGCAGCACTGCACAATCACTGCTGTATGAATATATTCTACTGGCAGCTGCATGCAAACGGCAGTCTTTGCGATTCTGATGACTTTTCATTTTTATGACACTGTGTTTTAGCTTCAGGTGCGAGTGTGAGACTCCCAGTTAAGTGGCTGTTCTGATTATTTTAAGTAGTCACTAATCAAAATGCTGAGCAGAGGGGGCCATGGGAGAAAGGGGAAAGGGATGAAGGTAAGAGATGTAAAGGAATGTGTGAGGGTTAGAAGGGGAGGGAGGAGGGCTTTGCATCTGATTTTCTTAAGCAGGACAATTTCTTTAGTGAGGAAGGTAAGCCAGTTACTACTTGGCCCCTCTCTGCTGCAAGTACTTTAACTTTTCAGCAACACAAATGATGACTATAGGGAAGGGGAAATGACTGGAAGGTTTCTAGCAGCAACAGCAGAAGCAACAGCAGAGAAATACATTGTGAAAAATCAGTTTTAATAAAGCCCCAGCACTGACCTTGGAAACATAAGTATTTATATTATTGACTTCTGTATGAGGTTATTTGTTAAAAAAAGAGGGGAAAAAAGAAAGAAAAGAAAGTCTTTCTGTTCTTGTCTTGAGACCTGAGGAAAAAAATAACTAAAATTAGAGAAACTGGAGATATAAACGCAGTGAGTAGAATAAAGCAAAATACCTCTGGGGTGTTCATCTGCCATAGTAGTCATTTCATATCTCATCTGTTATATGAATGTGATAGCTCCTTCCCTTTTTGATAGGATCATTATGTAGACTCCACAGATTCAATTCCATTTACAAGTCAATGGTGTGAGATTTTATGAAATTCTTTTTACTGGGTTGATTCTGGATGATCTTCCTCAATCCAAAAAAAAAAAAAAANTCACACAAAAAAAAAAAAAAAAAAAAAAAAAAAAAAGGAAGGAAAAGACAAAAGGGGAAAGGAGACAGTATCATTTTGATGCTCACACATAACTGTTCTGGATGCACCAGACATTACTGCTACAGATTGAACACTGCTGTCCTATCATGAAGACACCCAGATGTTCTTAAGACCTGGCATCAATGCTGCCAATATTTAAAGAGGTCCATGCCAAATAACATTCACTGCTGTTGTGACTGCATGGAGGAACCAGTTGCTTTGGGGAGAAAGAATAGCTGGTTTCAACTGAGCTTGTAGGTCTTACCATCACACATGATTTACGTGTTATCACTCTCAGGGTGCCTCATTCCCTAGCCTTCCCCTCAGCCCTCTGTAAGGCCAGCTCCATCCTGAAGCTCTGTAGCGCTCATGGAGGGGTGGTGAACATGGCTCCAAGCTTCACAGAGGAAGAACTGCTCTTCTCTGAGTTTCTGCTCTGCCTACAACAGCTGATCTTGGTCCCAATGTAGGCTATTAAACAGGTGCCTAGAAACCTATGTTATGGAAGGTGTGTACAGGTCCATAGTGTCCATATGCACACATTCTGCTGAAAAGGTTTTAATTTTGCTTCTTCCTGACTGCAGACTGAAGTTTCATAGGAAGTGTGGGTTATATACCTTTGGGATTAAAATGAAACCCTATGCTTTGTGCTATATAATTCAAAGAGCTAGACTGGTGAAGAAGTGGACAATGAACACAGTCTATATAGAAACATTCTCACAGTGAAAGCCTCTTTGCTTAGGATGCCATTTCTCTGTGTTTATTGTCAAGCTCTACTCCAGGACTCACTGGAGTAATCCCCTTTCAATGGCAAGAGCAGAATTGGAAGGCAAATACCAGTGTCTCAAACACAGGAGGAGCTGGAAAAAAAAATTCTCTTTTGAAAGGCTATGTCCAGTCAGGGGAGAAAACAAGAAAACAACCCTCTTGATGTCCTTTCTGGCTTTACCTTTACCCTGTAGAATATAAAAAAGGAAAGGAACAGAGCACTAGTGAGATCCTACCAGCTTTCTGCAAGTGAATTTTTGTTAGGGCATGTTCTTCATACTGTGATAAATAGCTTCTGTGGAAATGTTTTACTGTTTCAGTGCATGTTCTGAACATGCCTAATATATTGTGTCCATTCAGAGCCCCCTGGAAACAGGAGGTATTTCTCCTCTCCCTCTCTCAGGCACCTCTCCTATAAGCAAAAGTCTGTCTGCCAGCTTGGGGGTTGTAGCACATGCTCATGGACTCACACTGTCATGGGGCTGACTCCAGCTCATATCCCTTCCTGTAGAGAAGACCTGACTGGGGAGGGGGTATTCACCATCAAAAGAGAGGAAAAAGGGCACTGAATAAACAAAGCAGGGGAAAAAATGTCAGTGATTCTCTAACCCTTGGTTAAAGCACTTTGCAGGATAAAAGGAGACCTGGGGAACAGTCCCCATGATAATTAATCTTTACAGAGTAACCAGATAAACTTTTTCCTACTGGTTCCTGGCTCAACATGTCAGCTTGTGTCAAGCCACTCTCAGGCAACAGACTTTCTGATTTTGAAGGGGAGCCTAGATGCATAATTTAGGGTTTTGATTCCGCCTTTCTCGGAAGGTGAATAAAGGTGAGGCTGCACAATGCTCATCATTAGTTACTGATGATTTAACCTTGGGCACCTCCAGCTCAGCCACAAAAATTTATGAGGCTGCCAAAATCAGGAGACTCCAGCAACATCCCACAGATTTTTAATGCATTTGGAAAAGGGCTGAGATGCCTTACAATGTTTCCCCCAAACTACACTTCTTGCCACAGATCTTGCAAGACCCATTACACACCAAAACACCTCATGCCCTCATGAGATACAATAGCATAAAAGTGAATCTAGCAGCTGCTATTGATTAAGCCAAGTCATTACTTCCATGCGCGTTCCCATGTGGATTTATCAGACATTTATGCCACATACAATGTTGGTCCTCCTGGGTTTGTGACTGCCCAGGACACACATTTTACTTGAGCTCTTTCTCAGCCCCAAATCTCAGTGGACCTCCAGTCAGGCAGAATTCATACACACAGCTGTCCTTCGAGCTACAGGCAAAGGGGAGGATGATGGTGTCACGATCAGCTCCCTTCTCCTCTGACAGATTTCTGGACTGTTTGAATGAGCTTTCTCTTCTGTGGCAAAAATCAGAAGGGATGAACTAGCCAGTAATTTGCAATGCTCTTTGGTGAAGCAAAGTTGCTTCATGAATCTAAGATATAAGTATGATAGATGAATTATTTATTATTAGGAAGTCCTTTCCCCTTCCAAATTAAAGTACACCAGAAAACTAGAAACTGCTTGAGAAAAAAAGGGACTACAAGAAACCCACCAGGCCACAGACACCTTTGGGAACATATGTAAAGCAAATCATACTGTGCTACTTCTACATAAGAGCTAAATACTCTGATTTGCTCTTTGAGTAGTCATAGGCATTGCTCTGGAAGGTTTCCATAGGTTTTGATAGGCTGTTTCCATAAGGATAGGGAAAGCCTTGGCAGCTGGTGGCTGATAAAACACAGCACCCATATCCTGCATTCTTCTCCAGTCTTACTTTTCTGGTCATAACAAATGCACTGAATTCAGTGCAATTAGGGCAAAGGAGGTGTTTCTATCTTTCATTTTAACATAGATTATATGCTATAACATGACATTTTAAGTCATCAGCACTTTAGCTTAAATAATTATGTTTTACAGTGAGAGGGTTTTGTTTTACCTCAATCAATTAATAACAAGCCATACTCAAATTTAATAAGGGTAATGAGAAATGCTTGTTTGATTTTTTTGAAGTCACGTGCCAGGGTAAAAGATGGAGCAGGCTATTCTTTTTGACTGGTACACGAGGTCAGTGGCAAGCCAGGATCACTCAAGGGTGGTGTCTGTCAGCTGAGTTTCCAGACTGTGCCCTAAATGTTTGAAAATATTAGAGAAACTCAAAAGCTACAAGAAAACATATTCTCAGCCAATGTGTTTGTCATCAATAGGGACAAAGAGATGCTTGGAATATTTGTGTGTGTGTGTGTGTGTGTGTGTGTGTATTTTTTTTTCTGATGTACTCTGGTTTTTATTACATATCTGTATTATATTTGATCCTTTCGTGTACTTAACATTCTTGGGTGCAACCAGAATATCTGGACTTCTTCAGCTTCAGACCAACAAAATAAAAGATTCTCCATGGTAGATATATGCTCCTTGGTTGTATCCAAGGTTGTGGGTCCTCTTTCCCTTAGTAGACCTGGGACCAAACAACCTACAGAAGGTTCCTCTGTGTCTCCAACCTGCCAGCACTGGGGAAAAAATGAGGCTATCATTACAGCTCTAAAGGGGATATTATGTATTTTTTCAAAAGTCTCCCCTAGTTCAGATTCCTGCAGTTTGCAGGGTAGGCTATATCTTACTGATTTGCTGGCCCCACCAGTGTGTCTATGATGTGCAGCAGCAGCTGCCAGGGAATCAGCCCCTGCAGTGACTGCTCCCAGCCTGGTCTTTCTGGGAGTTGAATGTCCACTAAATGCACGACTGATGGCAAATGCCCACATGTGGCTGAGAGAGAAGTGCATATCCAGAGAAGGAGAGGGCACAGTCCTGTTTCCCTACATTAGACTCAAAATTAATTTGTAAAATTGTTGGAGGTGTAATCCCTTGGTGTAGGAAACCACTTAAGTGTGTGTTCCAATCTACCCTTATTTAGGTAAGCAGTTTAAACACTCCTAGTTAGGCAAGTGCTTACTTTCCTTTTTGCTCAATAGACCAACTTTTCTGAATTAAAGCTTTTAAGCTGGAGTGGTATGCTCACAGCATGTGCCATTCTGCCTTCTTTTGTGAATGTTAGCTCTGTGCTGCAAATGTGATAATCTTTGTACAAAATAAGAACACTGCTTTTCAATATGATTTTCAGCTTTTCACTCATATAAACCATAGAAAATCTTACAGCACACTCTGTGCAGATTTAACATTGAAAAGCTATCTTCAAACTGCAATAGGAAGACACTTAGGTGAATTATTTTAAAGAAACTATCTTTTTAATGTATTTTGCTACCTTTTTTTTTCTTGAAGTCCCAAAGAGCAGTTTTCTGAAAGTGGAATCATTGTTCACAACTACTGGCTAGATAATTTCTACAAGGAAAGATTGGTCTCTAACTCATGCGTGAGTGATTGACATTAAAAATCTGAGCTGTTTTGATTGGTCAGTTCTCCCATAGGGTGTTTCTTCCCTCTTACTAAAAGAATATAGCTCTTAGATTTAGGTTCCTGTTGCAGTCCTCTCTGTTTATATACTGCACATTTGGCTTTTCTCAAATATTTTAGTGTTGTTGGGTTAAAATCCACTTGTTGGGAAGAAGAAAAAAAATCTCATATTCTTGAATGTAAAGTGAGTGTATTTGGGCTGTACAAGACTCCAGTTTTAGCAATTAAGCAGTGTGCAATGTATGCCTCTGCAACCATGTGCCAATCTGCCCAGACTTCTGCAACAAGCAGAGTTTTTTAATGTACTGAAGAGTTATTAGTGTGCTTTTTTTTTTTAATACAATTACAGTGCAGCTGTATACGTCTGTTCCTCTGAGCCAAGCATTTTATGTGCTAGAGGTTGGCATGTGCTGGAATGATGCAAATAAAAAAATAAATACAGGAGAGTAATGTAGTTGAAAGCTGTGAATCTTGGTGTTAAGGTGGGCTCACAATGAAACTCAGGTCTCTGACAATAGATGGGACTGTAGCTGCTGTGCTGCTGGTTTAGAGTTGAAAGATTGTATTAAGAGAGAAAGGAGGAAAGGCTGGAAACATAATTTAGAAGGGTAATTAATGCCTTGCTGGAAGTGCAAAATAAGAATTTCATGATGAGACATCAACTTAGGACAGCTGCCATGCAGCCAAGGCAGAACTTGAATCCTTTCACAAACTAGGTTTTATGTCCAACCTATCTCTTGAAGTGTACAGAAGAGAGAAGGGAAATTGTAGTAGTTAATTAAAGTAAGGGGGGGAAATGGTGTAAAACTACAATTTAACCCACACAAAAATTATGTTCATCTGTATCTAGGATTTTGTGTGTGTGTCTGTCTGTGATATTTCTATGGGGTTGGAAGAGAAAGTTTAAGACTTTAATCTTGCCATCAACTACCTATGAGTCCAGCCAGCTGCCTGCCTACAAGATACTTTGACAATTCATCCATGTCACTGACCTTGCTGTGTCATTTTTATTCATGAGAAGGGTTTGCTTTTAGGGTGGCACTGACTGATAGGAAATAAGATTGCAGAACTTTTCCTTCAACAGTAGTTCTCTGGGACAGGCTTTTACTCCAGGACTCTGCCAGCTTTTCTTGTTACAGACCATAGATGAAGATGTCTCTCTGTTATTTTGCAGATTTCAAACAAACAGGTATTTTTAAATGGTTTTCACCTGAAAAATGACTTAACTCTATTTTCAACCTGAGCTGAAGAGAACAAAAGATCTGCTGTAACAGATAGTATATAGTATGCATGTGTATATATATATACAGTGGGGAAAAAAGCAGAAATTATTTTTCATAATTTGTAAAACTTTGTTTCTACATACACATTTAAAAACGCTTAAAACCATTATATAAACAGGAAACCAGTGACCCTGAACCCAGTGGCTGAAGTCCCTGATCTGTCGTGATGGGTTCAGTGCAAGAATTTGGACAGGAAGGTATAGGATCACGACAGAAAGGTTGGCTGCTCTTGGAATACAGCTCTCCTTGCACAAGAGAAACAGTGAGTGAATTATGCTCTCCATTTCTTTAAAAAATTTTTGGTAGCAAGATAGATTTAGACACAAAAATCCTAAAAAAATATATAAGGCTCATGATGTGGGGAAGAGATTTTTTTTAAATTTCATTTGGGAATAGCCAAACTCAGAGGCAGTCTATCTGCCTTCCTGTCTGATGGCCCATATTCTTCACAGCACTCCTGAGGCTGCGCTCTCACCGCATATAATTCCTCCCCAGTCCAGTCCTGTGTGAAGCATGTGGACTGCTCTCCGAGGGGAGGGGGATCTGACTTGGCTGGCAGTCAGAGCAGCAGGAGCAATTGCAGATGCTGCTATTTACACTATTTTCACATTCTGAAGAACAAAGAGCAGGAGGCTGCCAACAAATCTTAGAGGCTAAGCCTTTGCCCTACACGTGAGGCGCAGCCAATGAATGCCTGCAGAAACATGCAGTACACCACTTTGTGAGATATTGCATCTCTGTTTTGGTGGAAATGCAGTCAAGATCACTCACCAAGAAAACAAAGAAAGGAAAAAGGAGCTTCATGGCCCAGGAGTGTCAGCCTTCGAGGAGTGCAAGGCTGAATGAAATATTTCTGTCTCATGTGAATGAGCCATTCCAGGTCTTGGGGATGACTAACCTTAAAAAATCATGGTTGTGTTGGTAACAAGGATAGATGTTTATCCACTGTTCTTTAATCTTAGCTAGACATGAGCCCAAAACACAGTTCTCTGTGTGAAGAAACACTATTTCTGTGCAAAAGTATTCAAGAGATTTGCATTTTGTTGCTGGACAGGTTTTTTCTCTGTCCATGGGCTTCCTGTATGACCTCAGAGAAGTCCATCAGGATGAGGTTTCCAGTGAGATAAAGGAGTCAGGCTCTCCATCTTCCTTAGAAGTTCAAGGATATGTCAGGATTCCCTGAAAAAGGTCCTCTGAAAAGCTCAAGATTGATCCTCTTGTGTGCCTTACCTTTTTTTTTTTTTTTTAAATTTTTTTCCTGATTACATCTATTTGCCTTTCTTCTCTACTTATCAGGCAAACTGAGAATGTGTCTGACCGTATGCACGAGTGTTATCTCAGTTGGAGCCTCTAAGTGTAAGACACATTACTAATGATAGTAATATCTGCTATTTCTTATGACAGACATCTGTGTATCTGTAATACCTACATCTTGCATCTTTCATCGTTACAGTGTCAGAAAAGTCAGATGATACCTTAAATCTGAGTTTATTAATGAGAGTTTATTCAAGTGCTTTTTAAATATTTTTAGCCATCCAAATATATTTTTGTACATGAACAGACCTCTGTTATCTTCTCTAAATCTAGACTTGGATTCAAAGTCAGGTGTAAACACTGGAATTCAGGTGAATTTTGGTGATGGACTTTTGGTTGGCTTCAATTTACCATCATAGGACCTTTGCAAAGAAACAAGTTGTAACAGAAGCTACTAGGAATTCAGCATTGTCTCTCTGCAAAGGAGGGGATTCACAAACTTAGGATAATTTCAGACCTAGATTTAATAATTAGTCTTCTATCAGTCTTCTCCTCTGCTTCCCCTAGTGAAACTGAAACTGTGGCATTTCAAAAAAGGAAATGTTAGTTTTAGGGAAGTGTTAGTTTGGAATCTCTCCCACCTTCACCGTTTCTGTGTGCTGCCTGGAAGAAATCAGCAGAGAATAGTTTCAGTCTCAGATCCTCCTGACTTGTGGGAGGATTCATAGTAATGTGAAAAAAAACCTAGTTTCAGATAAATGGCATATCCCAGATCATAAGCATGATGGAGTTTTGAACTCTGTGGGTACACAAATACGCATTCCAGAGGCATCTGATTCAGATGAATAAACAGCCAGAATAGGTCTTCTCCATTACAGTACCTGCCTAACACTAGCTCAGACTTCACTAGCAAATGCTTTCCCTGGGAACAGCCACAGGCTAATCCTGGATTTGTGTGCCCACAAGGAGTGAATATTGGCTATGCCTCTAGGGGACCCCTTTGGGTTTACTTTAATAAAAGGAAGAAATCTCAAGATTTGATGCAAAGAGCATATCCCAAATGGGCAGAAACACAGGCCTTTGGGCCTTGCACCTTGTGTAGTCTGTTCACTCTGTGCAAAAGGAGTGTGAAGCACTAGCAGAGCTGCATGCTGCCATTCTACACCAGCTTTTTACAGGTGTTGCTGACAAGGTGCAAAGTACAAGATGACAGAGAATAGAGGCCCTTTTGCTGTTGCTCAGACTATACTGCTATTTAACTAGTTTTGGGACAATTGTTTTTCAAGGTGGGAAAAAAATGGAAAAAAGGAACTCAAACGCTGCAAAGAAATTACAAATTCTTACAAGCATAGTTTATATTCAAATAGCACGTGTGTCTGTGAACTGCAAAGTACTTTTAAAATGTGAATTAATTAAAGCCTGCACAGTATCTGAGAAGCAGGTATTAAAGACATTAAAAAATACAGAAAATACCTTGCAAAAAACCTAAGTGGTTAAGTTCTGATGTCTTGCCACATAGTGCAGATGGCAAACAAGGCTTTCTGATCACTAAAACATATCAAAAATCTGGGGTGAGCTTCGCGAAGGCTCTTATTCCCCATGCCCTAGGCAAACTAGAGAGTTACCATAGACTTACACAAACATATATGCACTCACACACACACACACACATACACACACACACACATGCATACACATGTGCTCTTTCCCTGGGGATGGTCTCAGGTGGGGGGCAGGCACTAGAGGTCTTTATCCAGATGGTCACAAAGTGATTTTATAATCAAATGGGCAGATATTCTGGTTGTTCTTGGCTATTAAGTCCTTTAGAAGAAGCAGAAAAATAAATCAAGTAGGAAAAATTGGAAGAACTTTGTTTCCAGAGCCATCCCCACCTGAAGGAAAGAATCCTTCTTCCAAAGCTCATTGGTCTGCCAGGAAATAAAACCTCTATAGATTGCATGTCCACTTGCACAATGTTAATAACACATATTTTTGCCCAAAACATTAAGAAACCCGAGGCATACAGTAGCAGGAGGGCTATGTCTGTGCATCCACCCAAGTAACAAGGTGGAAAGATGGTGCCATGAAAATTAAAGGGCAGTCTGTGAGCAAGGGAGAGGAGGGGGTGAGTGTTTGTATAAATAAAGGTAGAGCAAACATCTCCTATTTGACAGTGCTGTGACAGTACATACACTCTCATCTATACACAGGTACCTGTCGGAGCCGCTACTGTAACCATGTTGTAAAATATTCAATGACTCACTGTGAATAACTGTCTCATTTAGAAGAATAATCTGGTGACAAGACCAACATTGTTAAGTTGTGTCAACTTGTTAGGAAAGACATAAAACAAAAATACCACTAACATCCAAGGACTGGAGGCAATGTCAATAATTTTTGTGTGTGGCTGAGGAAAAGTGAGGCTGGGCTCCAGCAGCTTAGCACAAACTCAGTTTTCAGGGAAGAATGCAGTAAATGAGACCAACCATTTAGAAATCAGCACCATGCTGATTTACTGGGTTGAACCTACCATGACAGAGATTCCCCTGCCTCAGATATGAACAGATATCTCTCTTTAAGTAAGAGTTACTAAGGTGTCAGCTCTGCCATTCCACACATCTCTCCTCCAACATTAGGGTGCCTGCTAGAGCAAAGAGCAGGTTATCAACAGACAGCTTCTTGTCTGACCTCATTCCCTGCACTCCTGAAGTTAGGACATCCACTTCCAGTTTCAGATGTGTATTGAAATCTGTTGTACTGCAGGAGAGGAAAGAAAAAGGGGAGTGTAAGCCCCTTTCAGCTCTTCAGCCATCTTACAGGCTGGATGGACACCTGCAGAGAACAAAACATGGTGGCAGCATGGAAACTTCCAGACTGGGAAAGTAACTCAAGAGAAACAATAGAATGATGTAATGTAACATAATGTAACTAATATAATACAATATAATATGTATAATATATACACCATAAATACAATTATTATAATAGAACATAATTCAATACAACATAATGTGATTCTCACTTCCCTCCCAATAAGAAATGAGAGCGCCCACATGACAGGGTGTATGCGGAGTGGCCAGGCCAGTAGGAAGGTGAGACAACAGGTTCTGGTCTAACTGGTTGCTGCTGCATCTGATTTGACTGCACTAATTAACGTGGGTGGTTCAGGCCTTGCCCCTGCCAGCAGTGAGACACATCTCTGCAATCTGCTGCTGCCTGCTGCTAGCTCGTTTCTCTTTGTGTGGCTGATGCACAGGCTCTTGGCACACTGGCCAGCTCACACACCTCAGTAGCACCTTATGATTAACAGGCAGAAGCACAAAGGCTCCTGGCATGCTGGCCAGCTTGTACAGCCCACTAGCCTTTGCTCTCCTGTGGCATCATGAAAAAGCTGCTGAGAGGCACAAGCTGGCTGCCAGTGAGACAAGAAGCAGAGTCAAAATACCACAGAGGAAACAGGAAAAAAAGGAGACATGTCAGGAGTCAGGGAATTTATTCTCCATTATAGTTTTTAAATAAGGATGCCTGAAGTAACCATATTAAGCAATTGGAATCACAGTAAAATTAAGAGTCTAAGGAGGTCATCTAGTCCACCTTCTAGCTCAAAGCAAGACCAACTTCAAAGCTAGGTCAAGGTAGCCCAAGGCATTGTCTAGTCAAGTTCTGAATGTCTCCAAGGATGGAGATTTTACAGTTCTTGGACAAACTGGGTTAGTGCTTGATCACTCTCACCATGAAGAATTTTTACTGTGTTTCCTGGAATTTTCATTGCTGCTGCTTGATTCCATTGCCTCCAGTCCTTGCACTGGGAACAGTGTAGCTTCATCTCCTCTATAACCTTCGACAGGTAGTTAGTAGAGTTATCAAATAGATTCATCCTCCAGTCAGGTGGTGTTCTCTCAGCCTCTCCTCATGTGACCTGACAAGCCGAGTTGTTGTCTGCCAGACTTGCTCTGCATTGTCTATGTCTTTTTTTGGGCACTACTCAGATGCTGTCTTACACGGGTTAAACAGCAGGAACTAATAACTTCACTTGACCTCCTGGCTACACTCATCCTATTGCTGCTTACCTCCACTGCTCTAATTCACACTGAACTTGCTCACTAGGATTCACAGATGCCTTTTTGGAACAGCGCTGGCCAGTCACTTGCTCTCCTGTACCATTGTAGTTTTTACACCCCTGAGGCACGACTTTGCACTGGCCTTTTTTGAACTTCTTGAGGTTTCTATCAGTTCCTTTCTGCAGCCTGTTTATTGTGCCTCTGGCAGCCCTGCTTCCAGTCTCCACCGACAGCCTCCACCACCACAACTGCCTGCCCCATCCCCAGTTTGGTGTCATCCAGAATATTAACAAAGGTTCGTCCCATCCCATTCCATCACTCAGGTTGTTAATGATGACAATAAAGAACTGTCCTGGTTTAAAGATAAACCGGCAGGAGAAACGAATCTAATTCACAAACAGATTATAAATCAGAACTATAATTTAATAAAAAAAAAGAAAAAAAAAATCACAATCAGTACAAGGGTACAGAGG
>VXBX01008609.1:1163144-1180838 GCA_013400415.1 Scytalopus superciliaris
AGGAGGTGATCCCTCTGAGGCACAGGGTTGGTAGATGAAAGAAAAATTCCAAGATTTTAAATCCATAACAAGACCACAGGCCTCAGTATGAGTCCGTGAAGAATGCCACCAGTAATCACTCACCACCTGGTCTTCAAAACACTGATCGTTGTTGTTTAAGCCTAGACAGTCCGGACAGCTTTTTACCCACCGTACAATCTTCTTTCCAGTATATATCTCTCCATTTTGTCTACAGTGGCATTACAGAGGCAGTGCCAAGGACCATGGTAAAGTTAAGGTAGATGACATCCACTGTGTTCCCCTTATCTACCAAGCTGGTTGTCTTAATGTAAAAGATAATAATTGTGCCTGTTGTTCAGGGAAAATTTGCCTTTGGTAAATCCCAGAATGTAGTTTCACTGTTCTGTTCTTCATGCACTTGGCAATGAGTGCTTGCAAGGTTTAATCCATGATCTTTCTGGGGGCTGCCATGACTGATTGACTTGTAGCTTCCCAGAACTGCCTTCATTTCGTTGATCTCCATGACTCTAAAAAGGACAGGAGCTCCCCCACAATAAGACTGGCCTGCTCCCTCATGAACATCAGATGCCTGTTCCAAAAACTGGTTCATAGCCTGATCTACTTCTGCCACTGGCAGTACCTCACTCTACCAGACACTGTTACCAGCCGCAGGTATTTGGGAGGCCTGAGAGTGAACCTTGCCAATGAACTCAGGCAATGAAGACATTGAGCAATTGAGCCTTCCCATGTTCTCTATCACTAGGTCCCCTGCATCACTCAGCAGGTCCACGCTTTCTTTCTCTTTCTGATTGATCAGTTGTGGACTGTTGCACAGGAGAAGGACAGTGAGGGAACAGTTCTCACCAAGGCAACTGGCACTAGCCTGACTGCACCGTGCTGCCAAAAAGGACATCCTCACCCATCTGGGTGGGATGGGGATAAAAGAATGCTCCCAAGGGGTCCCAAGTGGAAAAGTTATGAGTATGCTACATATGAGCAATAGGTTGCCAGAAACTCATTCATGCTGGGAATGCAGACAGAAATCTGAGTTCACCTTAGACGACAATAAATGCCTTCTGGGAAAGGAACCAGCAATCAACCCATTGATCTAACCGAGGCTTAAACAACCATAATTCAACAAACTATTAAGACACCTATCTAGTTGTCCACTTAATAGAACTACCCTGGAAAATACCCATTCACTGAAGTTGAATAAGAATGAGTGCATTATAACTTACATTACTGCCAGTCGACAGATGGAGCAAGCTAAGATAAAACCCAGGCCATTATAATATAGTGATCTTTTTGCAATTTTTTTCTGTCTGAAACACACATAACTTTTGAAGATGTAAATTTGTAAAACGTCATGCTTTATGTATTACATTTTTAGCATCTACTTTAGTTTTTAAGAATGGATGTTGTCTAATTATGCAGTGCAGCTTTGGATGAGAAAATATACTAAGTGTGCATTAAACAGACAACTTAAAATAATGGCACTTGTGCTAAGAAGTGTATTTTCTGGCAAGCAACTAATTTATAATGGTCATAGATATATGCATTAGTGTATGAAATGCTTGTCTTTATTTATTGATTTGAAGGGGCAGTATTATACTTTTGAATACGTCTTCTTCATTGGATCCTGTTTTAATCTGCAACAGACTATGTTATATTTCATGTCTCAGGGTATTCACACCACCTGAAAAACAGACAATAAGAATAACTATATAATAAATAAAAAACCCCAATTAATAATGTGTGTTTAAAAAGACATAAGCATATAAAATTACAAAGTTCAGCTCTGTCCTTCTCTTCTGACTTTACTATGAGTCTTGGTTTGCTTTTAATGTGCACATCAGAGGTAAAGAGAATGATATTAAATGGCCAAATTTACAGCGTTCTTAGTGCATAAACCACTACACTAGATCTTTCTAAGCCAATTTAATTTTTAGCTTTATTCTTGGCTTAATGCAATGTTTTAGTTCATTGCACTTTTTGGATGTGCAGAAGCAAAGATAATGTGTTACACTACATTCATTTAATGTTTCATCAGACTTTTTTGGTGTATCTACCTTTTGGTTATTTTAAAATGTTTCATCCTTATCATTTCAGTCATGAAATGTAGATTCATTAAATTACCGTGCTGGGGTAGCTCAGTGCAAAAGCCTTGTTTAAAATACAGTGTTGGTTTGTTCATCAAGACACTGCTTAAAAAGAGAAAATGCTGCCTTGTCAGTCTCTACCCCCAGCTCATTCCAAGCAATGGGCCTTCAGCTAGACAAACCATCTGATCTATTATTATGTGTATCTATAAAGGTGGCAAATTCATTATTCTTTGACAATTTATATATATATATATATTTAAACCTGAACACATAGTGAGAGGTAACCCTTAGCTCACAACAGGAGCTTGCAAGAGCCCAACAGCTGTGTGGCAGAGTTCACGGCATCTTCAGAAAGAGTTAACAGCTGGTCTCT
The DNA here is from genome assembly GCA_013400415.1 of Scytalopus superciliaris. Taxonomy (NCBI): domain Eukaryota; kingdom Metazoa; phylum Chordata; class Aves; order Passeriformes; family Rhinocryptidae; genus Scytalopus; species Scytalopus superciliaris. The sequence goes on from VXBX01008609.1 coordinate 1,165,620, forward strand.
CTGGTGAGCCACCAGCCTGTCTCCTCCGAAAGAAGGAGAGAGCATGGCACTGTCAGAGGAAGTGCAGCAGATTTTCTGACTTCTCTGCCAAGAAGATATATCTTACTTGGTAAAACATGGTTTAGTTGTGGTTAGCAGGGTTCAAGGGAGCAGGGAGTCACTTGTGTCAGTTCTTTATTTCATGTGACATATTATAAAGTGTAGGATAAGACATCTATGGCACGGGGCAGTTCAGTAGCTCAAAATCCCTAAAAACAAGTGCACCCAACTGTAAATGACAATGAAAGGGTACCTGTTTATCAGATACCAAATTGGCAGCATTGTAAATCAGGCACTGTGTTTGGGGCTGGAACTGGGGGACTCCAAGAGAGGAACCTTCTTATTTGACATGAGATGAAATATTTGGGAGGGGCTTCTGTCAAATGCAAAGCTACCTGGCTTCATCCTAAACAGCACAAGTGCAGGTGGGACATCGTTTCCAAGCACACTTTTAAATGGGCATCCTTTTAAAAACAAAAATAAAAAAGGAAAAAGAGGCCAATAACTTGAAAGTCTCTGCCACAAATGGCTTCTATATAGAGTCAGAATTCCTCTTGAAAGATTATTTTGGGTTCTCGTTTATAGTCTACTGGAGGTGCTTTGCAACAATACAGCTTTTGCTGGGCTGAACTGGAAAGCTGAGAGCTCAGTCCTCTGCTCTAGTGCTTTTGTAAGCACTGGGCCTGGGTCTCTGGCCATGAGGCCACAGAGCAGGTTGAAGCCATATTTCTCCTGAGCTGATGCCCAGGATCTGATCACTGCAGTGGACCTCAGCACTCTCAGACAAAGCCCCTCATGGCCTCCTCGCACCAGCTATGGTGGGCTCACAGTCTGTCTGCCCACCTGATATTAAGCTGCTCCCCCAAAAATAAATAAATAAAAAAAGAAGCTATTTAGGGCAGCATTCCCATCAGGTTTCTCTGCAAAGCAGTTTAACTGTAGTTAGTAAGTGCTTAGTGTAATCTAATAAAAGCCATTTTGCAATATTAAGCAAAAAACATCTGGTACCCAGAATTCCCTGATCATTTTTAACTAGATGCAATATCTCTCTCTCTTTCTCCTTCTCTTCACAGACATGTGAAAAATAGCCTAATAAGGATCCTTGTGGTAAAATCAGATGGAAAACGGGGAGGAAGAGTTCCACAGTCTCCAGCAGCTCATTTGAAGCTGCTCCTCCGAGTTTCACAATAATAATCAGTGCTGGCCCAGTGCCGCCGGATTATTTTGTATATTCATGAAGCTGCTCATCAGCCGTCAGGAGAATGTGCAGTAATCCTTGGATGAAATAAGGCCAATCAGTGGAATAATGAGGAAGGTAATATCTCCCAAGAGGCCTGGAGTGGGTTTTCATCAAACCCGGCTGTAGCTCTCCAACTATTTGCTTTACAAATGCAGCCTTTGATCTTTGATTTGGGGAGAAGAGGGGGAGAGACAGACGTGCTGTTGTATTGTCCAGTGTGAAAGGATAACAAGCTAGCACTGAGGAGGAGTAGGGAGGGGGGCAGAACCTGGCTTTTAAGTATCAGTCAGTTCTTGTTAACTAAAACCTCGTAGCCTTTCTATTTACTGCTCTCTAATATATATTCACTTAGCAGGTCAATTGCTGGGAGATTTTTCCATGTACATATGCAGACCATAAGCCTGTTCTAATCACGATGCACCGGGCCTGTAAAAATAGCCCCCCTCACGTCATTCACTCTTCCTAGCCCCCCTTACTTCTCTCTAGAAAGCGATGGAGAATGGCTGAGGAACCTCAGTGAAATTACATCTGGAGCACTGAGATCACACAATGGGTACAAAATAGAAAAGGAAAAAAAAAAAAAAAATCCTGGTTGTTTCAAGGGGCCATTTTATCTGCATAACCCAGAAATAGTCCTGAAAGAAAAAAGCTCAGATTACATAGATGCTGTAAAGCATCATGTTGATATTTTTTATCACTATAAACTAAATTTAGTACAACATAATTAGCAATGCAAATCAGTAGAACACACTGCCTATAAGGCTGATCTTGAAAGCCCGGTGACGTTTAAGGGCATATTATAAAGAAAGTGTTCACAAAGGCCTTAGATACAGTTGGGGGACAGAGACAGGAAAATAACTGTTTACCATAATCACCTTTGTTTCATTTTTTTCTCCCATAGCTCTTTACATCCTCCAACTCCTCCTCATGTACCACATTAAGACTCTCTTGTTACACAGTCACAACTGAATCCTTCCTTCTTTACTACCCTACCCACATCTTTGTTAATTTTTTTTCATATATTTTGTGTTTCTTTACATAGCAACTGAAATAAAAATTCCCTGTGTCTTGTTAGGGGAGTACTTGGTTCTCGGCAAAACAGCAGAGATATGATTCACTCCTGAGCTGTGTTTTCACAGACACACATATTCTGCAAGAGTCTGTGTAGCATATTGTCTGGATGAGAAATTCATGGTGCCCTATGGATTTACCCCCTCAGACAAGCTTTTACCCCTGCTCAGTAGGCCCAATCCTGAGGTTTAAATTTTCATTTCATTCAGAAAAAAAAAAAAAAANNTATGTTTAAATTTTCATTTAAAAAAAAAAAAAAAAAAAAAAAAAAAAATTAAATTAATTTGGAGTTTTGCTCGTAAATATTATCATACAACCTCGAACTGTCACTCTTCATTCTTTTAATTTTTAGAACAGCAAGACACTGGAATTAAAAATGTCGGGGGTGGGAAGGAAGTCCTGTCCATTGATTTAGTATTTTTGGAGGGTTTTTTCCATCTTTTGAGCAATCAATTTCAGAAAACAAGGATTGTAAAATTCATTCCAAATAAAACTGAAGTGTTGGTGAAAGGAAAGGCTTTGGATCATCTTTATAAGGTCATTACTTCAGAACCTTAGACCATAGTAGATTTCATACTTTTACTGTAACCCCTGCAGTTCTCTGGCAAAGATATTTGGCTTTGAGTGGAATACCTAATATTTGACTGCTATATGTCCGTGGCAATGCCTTACCTGGCTTACATATGATTCAGTGTTGATAGTAGATCAAATCTGGCAAACTTTGTTCAAGTCAGACTCCTGTGAAGAGCAGTGACAGTGAATGTGATAGATAATACCTTCATCAACCTCCAAAATAAACAGGATTTTCATCTTTCTAAGGTACTTTCTGGGATGCATCTGGGGCCTGACTTTGCCATCAGTGTTTGTAGCAGTGAAACACTTGAGCTGATCTTTCTTTCCAGGAGTAGGAATTAAGGGGCTGTTGCCATCCATGTGGTGTTTCTTCACCAAGGAAAACGTTTTAAAAGGTTGAAGAGAAATAACAGCTTTAAAATATTTTAAAGAGCAAGAATGTCAATGATATCAACACAGACCCATCTTGAGCCTCAACTTCAGAACTGTTTGGGGTATTTGTGCAACTGGAACTAAGGATGCTCAGCACTTCTGATTCACCAATGCAGCTCGCCAAGAACACTGGCAACATTTACTGTCAGCTGTTGCTGTTGAAAACATGGACACTGCTGCATGATGTTGGCATTCACAAGTGCTACATGGCTGGTAAGTAGCACCTACCATGAGGACTAGCAACAGGAGTGACTTCTGAGTAGGCAGTGATACACCTTTTTCTGGCCACAGTTCCTGCTCTGTGTGTTGTCCTCCATTACCTGCAAGTAAGAGCCCTGAAGTGGAAACTTTCAGGCAATATAGATATTATGAAGATGACTTTAGGAAACTAACTTCATTTGTGCTCATGCTAGATATTAGAAAGAGACCATTTTAACTATCTGTGAAAGGGCTAAATTTGACATTTGATTCACCCTATTCTAGGATTTTAAACTGTGATGTAAATTAGTCAGAAACCAGTCTTTCTTTCATTTTCTCTTTTCAAAATGTAATACCGTTAAATGACAGAGATTAATTACTAAAGTAATTACTGTTGGAAAGCAAAAGGACAGTTGTATAAGACAGTTTCTCTCATGATGACCAAGTCTTTCTTGACAATTACGCTTAATTCCAACAATGATTATTCTGTGTGGCAAAATCTATCAGCACAAGGGCACACAAGCATTGATGCATTCTCACTTACTAGGAAATATGAGAATGAAGTAATTATATTTGACTGAAGCTCAGACGTTTTCATTCCCAGGGGCATCTCTAGGACCTTTTTTTGGAGGGATACATATGATATCCTCCCTTCCTTCTACTGAGTACCCCATTTATTCCACTTCTGCCGTTCCTTCAGTCAGAATTGAATAAAATTAGCCCTTTCTTATGTAGGCTACAACTCCTCTCTGTCTTGCACTTATGCACAGATCACAGACCACATACATGTACACATACACAAACTGGCACACGTGTGAAAGTTCCTATCTCCATCTCTCAGCATTTTTGGGGTATGAGACTTGGCTGCATTGTTTCGAGCGAAAACAAGGAGGCTGTCTTCAAATCACTAATGATCTTGCTCTATTCATTAAACAGAGCAAACAATTCAAACAATTATTTTAAAAGAAGACTAAAAAACTATATAAGTAATTGTTGATTGATGTAACTTTTTCACAGTTCCCAAGTACCCAAACTCACTGTAAATGAACTGCAACCACTTCTAAGGGCAAGATATTGTATGACATTCATATGGTTGATGATATCTCTTTCAAGTAGCTGGGCTAAAATTTGCCGAATGGTCTGTTCCCTATAAAATACACTCAGCCACCATCTCATTAGTCAGTGCTGAAATCTTTTACCCACGGTACTAGATGCCACCAATATGTCACCAGAGGCAGAGGATGTTATAGTCTTAAAATGAACAGCTCATTCGAAGTACTGATAGAAGGAAAATGAATGTACCCTACCGTGCTTTCCTTTATTTGTCTGAGTTTCTGTCCTAACCAGACACAGCTGCACTTTAATAATATTTGAAGTAAAAGCTTTTCTTCATGAGAGTGTATGTACCTAATTGCGTGTGTGTGTGTGTGCATGTGCGTGTGTGTAGGAGAGAGAGGGAGAGAAGAGGCTTCAGGCTCTAGTGCTTCCTTCCAGGTGTCTTCGTCTGCATGATTTCATCTGTGAACCATAATCAACTTCCTTAATGAAATACGTAATTAACATATTATAATTGTGGTAAAGATGATTTTGACAGAAATCATTTTCCATATCTAATACTATGCTAATTTAATCTGTTCCTCACTCCCCGACATGACCTTTAGTGATTAAGTTTCATGGCAGAATTGGTTTTTTTTTTTTGTGTTGGATTGATTTATCCACAGCAGTTGATACCCCTCTGCTTCCATGGCTGTCATTTTTTTCCATGTTTCTGCTACAAAAGTGGAACATGGTGATGAGTGGACATATGGGAAAAGGAACTGAGGATGCACTACAGTGTCTTGTTCTACATAGCATCCTGAAAGCTGATTATGATAAGATTCAAGGCAGGAGGTTATTAGATTGGCTATTGACACAACAAACTTCTCCCTCTTGTAAAAATCTCTCTAATTTATCTCAGCAGAGAAAAGATACAGCTTGGTAGGCAAGAGGGAACAGAGAAAGATACATTAGATGGTGTTTCTATAAAACTAGAATGTTATGGCCATTTCAATGTTAACCCCCTTTCCACCTCCAGGTACTTTGAGGTGCAATCTCCAGGAACCATTTTAAAATGAAAGTCATGTCAGTAGCACTGTATAGAAGACTTCGGTAGCATATTGCTGCCTCATGTCAAGGAGGCAATTTTGTTGTCGACTCCTGAGAGCTGACACTGAGTGGATGCTGGAAGAGTGAGCAAGTTTATTGGACCCAGGTAGAAATCTGATTCTAGACAGAATATTAGACTCCCAGTTTGCCTCCCTACTGAGATGATTTACTTCAGATGACAATGGGCAAGAAAATAAAGAGAACCTCAGTTCATCATGGGCACCCTCCAATTTTTTTTTCTGTAGAAGGGAAATGAGCGCTTTTCAGTGAACTACCTCTATCCTTGTGAAAAATCTGGGATCCATTTGTTCTGAGACATGGAGCCTATTTATTTTTTACATGAAGGAGGCAGACTGTGGATAATAATACAGAAGGTAAAGCAGGAGTACATATTTTTATGCCACTGCAGCATTGCTCCTGAGAACACATTTGCTAGTGTTTGGACCAGTCTGCAAGTATCACAGGTGATTTGCCTTATGATATTATGGTGCGACTGAATGGATCCTATTACCAAGAAGTCTGAACGATCCTAAATTATTCTTTCTCTTCTGTGTGCTAATATTGCCATCAGCAATTAGTAGATGGTTGCCATGCTGATTTCCGTGTATCTCCATTTACTCATGTTTTAGCCTTTGTTTTTCTTTACTGTTAAATCCAGGATCCCCCTGGAAATGAAGTGCACAAAGGTGAGCAAACTGCTCTTAGTGAGGCTTGCATTAGTGCACAAAAAGTGGGACTTTTACCCCTATACATCAGAGGTATAATGCCCCTATACATGCTGACCAAAATCACACTCATGCTTTTACACTGCTGTATAACACCACAGAATTTTGTTCATCACCCATCATCTTTTGGCATTATCACTTCTCACTTTTCAAATTTCTTATTCTGCTTGGATATCAGTTTTACTCTTTAGTTTATCTCCTGCACTCCACCTGGCATTACTTGGACACGATTTTCAAATTTTATCTCATTTGCATAATCCTGAAGGTTTGTGTCTTTTGTTATTTTTTAGACCAATCCTAATTTCTAGCAGTTGTCCAACTACATCACAAATTATAGCATGATCTGTGCATTATCAGTATTCTGAAACCTAATTAGATCTGTTCAATTATACAAATGAAAAAGAAATCAAATGGTTAATGAATATGGTAATGTTTATCTTAATGCAGCATTATTTGAGAAAAAAAAAAATCCTAGTGAAGTCTTGGAAAAGATCCTATAAAGTTAATTTTATTACATAAAAATACACATGTATTTTTTAGTAGATCTTGGAATATTTAGCGTTCAGAAGAACAAGGAAGACTGTACAGGGAAGAATGACAAGGGAAATCAAAGACTTCTGTATCTGGAAAACTAGACTAAGACTGTTCAACCCATAAAAGAGATGAGGCAGAAGAAGAATCTTATATAGCTCTGTATCATGGGTGGCATGTGAAAGGTGCACAGAAAACAATTTGTTGTTTCTGACAATACAGAAACTAGACAGCAGCAAACAAAATGAGTAGGTATGAGATTTAGACAAAAAAAAGTATCTATGTGGTGAATATAGTCAGAAGCACAAGTCATTCTGGTTGCTAGTGATGTTCATATCAGTTCCCAATGTGACTAAGGGGGGGAAAAAAAAAAGAAAGATAAATATGAGGACTATTAGAAATGAAGACACAGTTATTGGCTAAGATGGACTGATTTCAGAAGAGTAGGATGGCAAAATATAGGAAGAATTATGCCTTTTTCTTGTTCTTATATGTTTTACCTATGGATGGGAGATTTTCCTGGCTTTATATATATAATGAATTTATTCCATATCTTGTACTCACAGGATAGCAAAACCAGGTTTGAAAACATGCCCCTAATACTGTACTGACTTAAAAAAAAAAAAAAAGGTAAGAAAAAAAGTAAAATAAATTCAGAAATTCCTAAACTCCTTCAAAATCTGAGGGTTGAGGTCTGTCATAATTATTAATCTTTTTTTGTCCACAGTTATCAAGTCACATTTTTTTAAATGAAGAATAACATATATATTAGTAAGTCTCACTGTTTATGCTATATTTGGGTTGTGGTACTTAGGATTTTCCTGTGACCTGTGCCTGGGATTTTCGAGGTGAAGGTTTAATTCTTTACTGCAATGTCTCATCTCTGTTCACCTCACAGAGCACTTGTACAGCAGTAACTTGACAGTGTGGCAGATCAAGTGTAAGCAACTTTTGTCTGATCTGAGTAGCAGAGCTTGTATCTCAGCTACCTGTGCAATACTCCTTACTGTAATTACTGCATGTAAGTCTCTTTACTTCATTAGTATAAAAGTCACATATATATTTCAGTAAGGGAACGTGCTATTTCCATTAATCTAGACTAAAAGCATTATATTAAACTAAATACCACAATGTAAATATTTCGCTTGCAATAGTTTGCAGAAAAAAATCATGGTTCTGAAAAATGACAGGTGATTTGTCATATCACAGAAGCTGAGAACTGAAGTTTTAGGCCCAGTCTTTAGCCAGTTCACATTAACTCTGGTTTACACAAGTAGATGACCAACCTCAGGCCAAGACAACACAAAATCCCCCAAACCTAATTTTGTAGCTACATTCAAGAGTATGAAATAAAACAAAAAAAATCTATTTGAAATTGTTGCTGATATTATTCAATGCTGTGAACCTAAAAGATTCCTTGTTCTCTAAGTCTGCACATAAAATTCCCACTTTTTAATTAACCTAATGCTTTTTCTTGGGGTTTATTTCAACATAAATTTGTAAAGCTGGTAGAACTCATATCTGCTGAAGATGAAGCTTTGTATGGGAATTCCTTAACAAGCACAGTGTATTTTCTGTTAACCAACTACACTTTCATCAGGGTTATCTACATTCTGATCTTTTTTGTATATACATTGTTCTTTACTTTAATTCCAAAGTAATGTTTTGATCAGGAAGGAAAAATGTCCTTTCTCTGGAGACTACAATTGACGAACAGTAACTCAGTTACCTTAACTCACAACAGATAAAGACCTGAAGGGCACATGGAAGAGTGTTCTGGTAGGTTGTGAATATACGTACCAATATAATTTCCAGCTCTGGTTTCTCCAAGGACACTGTTGTGTGCTTTTTGCCCTTTTTCCTAGTGCTTCTTCCCACAGTGCAATTTTCAACATATTTATACATCGCCTTGGACATCTTTGCATTGCTTGGCAGGTCCCCAAAATTTCATGCCATCATGGAAGCTTCAGTCAGGATTCTTCACAGACTCTTGAGCTGCAAGGCAGTTTGTACATTTGGCATCCCATGGTGTCCATCCAATAACTCAGTCCTAGCCAAGAAAATTAAATCTAAAATCAGTAATGTGGAACTGTGTTATATATACAAACAGTGTGTCATGATTTTCCTGCCTTGAAAAGGCACTGTGGTGAGTCACTAGAGTTACATGGTGTCTCTAAGTGGCCTTTATGAAATAAGTAAGCAGGTTCTGAGGGAGTCATGGTTTCTATAAAATGAATCTCTAAAGGAAATACAATAGTGGGAATTACGGGTTAGATTAAAAAAGTCAGGTATCTCATTTCTTGAGATATCTGGCCCTAGATGCCTGTGTTTCTTCTGCATTTGTTGGAAGGAGGAGGAGGGGAGTGATGGGATAGTTAAAGATGTCAGCACAGGGAAGTTGCCAAGTTCATCTGGGTTTAGAATGGCCTTTTTCATATCTCTTTCACTGTAAGGATTTTTTAATTTATTTTTTTTAAACTATATTGCACTGCTCTTTTTCTTGGTCTCATCAACTCATGTTACAGAAGTTGCAACAGCATAACATAATGTTAAGCAAGGAAATTGTGAACAAAGACATTTTATTCTCCTCTCTTCTCCTTCCCTGACAAAATAGCATAATTAAGAGGTAGGTAGAAGATGCTAAACTGGGAGTAAATAGATACCTTCATGATGAAGTAATGCAAAATAGGTACTTTATTAAGACTCTAGACAATTCATTAAAATTAATCTGCCAGTGAGAATTGAGGATTCACTGCCATTTCTTTCAGACCTTATGGGGAGGGAAAACACAATTTGTGTCATAATACAAATTCTTCAGCCTACCCAGAGGCATGAATTCTGTAGCCATTATATGTGCCTGGCTGTTGGGTAACATTTAAATATCAATTCCATATGACTAGAGATGTGTCAATAATTCTAAAGATAGAGATGTGTCAAGAAGCAGTTGGCTGAGTCAGCTCACTACAATATTTGCTGACTCTTACAGCCACCAATCCACTTCCAATCAACACTTCAGTTTTGTTGGTGTACTGATAAATTGACAACACATATGGTACTGCATTAAATTTGGAAATGAATTGTATTCATTTTCATTCCAGGTCAAACTCCGTGCAATATAACAATATCGTGCTGAAGCAAAGTGGCCTAGTTACACCAAAGGAACAAATACTTATTTTGAGTATGCTTCTCAGTTTGCTGTGTGATTTTTTTTCCATTGGTAGCTACACTAATATACCTCCAGAAATAACTTCTTTTAAATTAAAAATCCTGAAATTAAATCTAATTTAGCTGAGGGTAAAACTGGAATCCTGTATGTATATCTGGGGTAGTCAAGCATACTTAAAAGGATCAGGAAAAACCTCACCTATCCACAGAGTCTGATTTGGATTTACTGCACTTTCAGTTATTAAGGTCAGAATAGTTTTGAAGGATTCATTTACTTTTCCATTCCTATGAAGTCATCTTGGATCCTGAAAGATGGCCCATATTTACAGCTCTCTGATTAATTTTTTCCCTGACTTTCATTTTACGATCACTCTAGATTTCACTGAGGCTTCACATGGTGTTGAAGAGTAAAGGATAAATGTCCTAGTAACAGAGGCCAGGATCAGTTTATCACTCTGTGGGTGTAACCAAAACTGTATTCTACACCCTCTGTGTCATTTCTCTTGAACTGCTAATAATGGATTGTTTGCAGCAGCTGACAGGGCACACCTGACACGTCAGGCTACATGGTGGGTGTTAAAGAACCCTGTGAGACAAGGGAGTGTTTCTTTTTCCTCACATCAGTGACCCAGCTGTGATAACTCCTGTCTGCAGAGACATCAGCACCTTCACACCCAGCCTGAGGGGTCATGTCTGCTAATGGGCCATTCGGGACTGGCACAATAGGCAGTTGCAACAACCTAGACCATCCATGATTCCAAAATATGCCATGATTGACAGAGTTAAATCACCCATTGTGATACTCCCCACCCTGACGGGAGGTACTGGGCATTCCCACCTGAACCTGAGCATATATAATCTTCGGGTTTGGGGACTTCTGGTACCACTTGTCGGATCCAGAGGAGGACCAGAACCTCAACAGGACCGCAACGGCCACTCTTGACCAGACTGTGACCATTATCCTGACTAACAGGTTTCCCTTCCTTTTACTTTGCATCCAGTGGTGCTCAGCACAGGGGCTGACGAACACCATTCTCTTCATGCCCAAGGGTGCTGGGTTATACATCTGGTTTTGTGGATTAAAACCAGTTTTTCTCGGTATCATTGTATTTATGGTAATCATCTTAGTAAATTGTAACTCTGAATTGTAATTTCTTTTGAGTTGGGTTCATTTCTGCTGCCAGTTTACCTTTAAATCAGCACAGAAAATTCTAGAATTGTTTGAAAACTATCACACTATTCCTGTTCCTTGTGTTCACAGACAGTTCTTGTGATATCAAGGCAGGTAAATTTGGGCTGGGAACCAGAACGCAGAAAGAACATAGAGAATCCAGCTTCTTACTTATAGCTTGAAGACTTTTGGATTTCACCAGACCTTCACTCCTATACTTCTGAATGCCCTCCAGGCCTTGCATGTTCTGAGAAGATTTAGCAGAAAGACAAAATGACTGATTGCTATCAGTCAACCCTGCAAATGTTGGAAGTTTGGGCGTCTTATGAAGAACCTATCTCATTTCAGTGTATTCCCATAAGAAAACTGCCCTGCAACATCTTGAGGCCCTTAATATAAACATAATGTGTTTCCATTGTCTTTGTCCCTTTGTAACTTTCTACCTTTGACTGACCAACTTATAAATTTAGGTAGTACCAGCCAATGAAACCATAAGCAGCTTTATCAACATAATTTTAGACCTAGATGGGAAACATACAAATAGATTTATCATTGTATTAGAAGATCAGGCAAGTTGTTAATGAAATTGTGATGCTTCACAGACAAAGCTAAAACTGGATCTTTCCTGCTGTCATAAATGGCAGAGTCATGCTTCATTTTATATATAATAAATTTTGCAATTTTATACTGACAAATAGCACCAGAAAGCAACTTTTTGCTCATTAGACATCTGTACAATTAATAATCAATTCTTCCCTTACTAGAGGTGCTCACAGGAACTATTAGTAAGGGAAACATGACACAGGTCCATATTCTCCTCTAGTACCAAATAAATAAGAGAGAAGTCCTTAATGGGATTTCAATTAAAATGAGAGAGTCATCCTTTTTCTCCAAAAAGTGGTATTCTTAATCCTGTGCATTAAGAATTGCCAAAGACCCAGATGTTACTCGGTTAGATTTCTTTTGACGTACCTTTCCCAGATGTTCTAATGGTTTCTGGTATTTACAGACTATCAGATACTTCAGTGTCACCTCTGTGCGGAGGGGTCATTCCCATAGTTTGAGGCTTAGCAGATAGGAGGCTCTATCAGCATTTCACTTTGCAAAATATGGATTCTGAAAGATGCTTGATATGTTTTCCCAACGAGATGCTTTTCTGTCTGAGGAAAACCATTTCAGCAAACGTGAACCCTCCTGAAGAAAAACGACAGAAGTTAATTTAAAAATCTCGGAGTAATATGTTACACTGATATTGGGTTTTTTTAATTGGAGAAAGTAAATTATTGCAAAAGTTATTCCTTGTCATTCTTTCTACCTAATCACCTGTCTACATAGGTGGCCTTGCACAGGTATGTGATTCCTCTGCTGTTTTAACAAAAAAGGCTCCCATCCAGTGAAGAACCTCCTGTTGGAAGCGTCTACTATGTCACCTCAGATCTCAGACTAGAGGAAAAAAGTGTTAAAGAAATGCTTAGGAACAACAGTAACAGTTCTGTCTGTTACAGAGCTGAAGGCCTGTGTCTGATGCTGAAGCTGTGCACTTTTTAAAACAATGCCTCAGTATACTTGTAGACTTCAAATTGCAAAGATATCTTTTAAAATCTGTTTTATTGTGTATCGAGGCTGAGACTTGTATGGATACTTGCTCAACATGGAATAGTTTTCCCATGTATACCACTTTAAGTATGTTGGTTTTAGTTCTTTCCTTCTTAAAAATAAAATGAAATAATAATAACAGTCTTTTCTTTCATCATATTGGAAAGTTTATGTATTCTTATCCCCTCCTCCACAAGTCCTTCAGGGATTATTTAATTATGGTCTTGTAGAAAGCTGTGCTGTATGGGATTTGGGTTTATGGGAAGTTCAGTTTTGCCTTTTCTTTTCTTTTATTTCTGCTGAGGGTCTCTTATGCAACATTTGACTGTTTTATTTTTATGATTTAAAGCAATAAATTGTGTTTTAGAGAAAGAAAGGAGACAAGGTCTTTTTTGAATTTGCCTTTGTATTTCCTAGAGTACAGAATGCAAGCAATAATTTCTGGCTGTAACTTATATATATATTTTTGAGGGGGTGGAGGAAGGAAATTACTACCTACTTTTTATATACATATATATTTTTTAACAAAGCAATAGGGATTTATATAGACACAATTGTTTAGAAAGTCCCAGAAGAATAATTCTGAGATGATGTGAAGTCATACACAAATGCAAGTCTTTCAAAAAGTCCACATGGCCTACAGTCTTCTGATTTTAAAGAGCTTCTGACTGTTATACACATTAAAAAATGTTTAGAAAAATGACATATTTTTATTTTTTTTATTTGACAATCTAATTGAGTCCCTGACCATGCATATATCAAAAAGCTGTTATCAGCAGTGGCTTAATGCAAGGGAGAGGCACCATCCCACACCAGCTCTTTGGCTTAGCCTCAGGGCTTGACTTCTTCATGTGAAAGGTGTCTAAAGACAGAGAGAAATCTTTACCACACTGAATACAGTGAGAAAACAAATCTATTCCCATCCACCACAACAACAAAAATATTCTTTGCTATTCAGTGAAACAATCTGGAATTATGAGTTGCCTTTGACAAACACAGTCCACAAAGGCTTTGTCACATAAATCACACACTGTGTGACCCTAAGACATTTTTCTATTATTTAATATTTAACAAAGGATTTGCACAATGGTGACACCATGCCAATCTTAAACCCATTTAAATCTTTAACCAGCAAGTTTTTAATCATGGGATGAGTGGGTAAAATAGCCTCTGCTGAACAACACTTATTTTTCACCAAATAGATTCAATTTGAATGCTTCTGTTTTCCATAAGAATTGTTGACCATCTAAGTATGGTAGTAAGAGGTAATTTACATATTAAGCACAACCACATTATTACAAACTAATTAGATGAAGTTTGTTTCTACTTTTAGAACTAGATCATAATTCATATTCACAATTGAATGGGTACAGATAAAACAAAAGCTGACCTGAACCTCTGAATAGAAACCAAAGACAGCTAAAGCAAACCTTTTCACATGCAGACAAGTTCCTCTCATAGCAGAGAAGTTCATTTTTGGGTCACGTATTGCCCTTAAACAACTGGGTTAGTTAAGGTCAGTCAGTCTGTGTCCACTGACTGATGAAAGCATCCTGATTGCCGCAGTAAGGATTATTTCTAGCACCATACATCATGTCATGTGTACCCAGAACAATTTGGATGAATCCTCAACTCTATGTATTCTCCAAAAGCAGGAAAGGTCAAAAGTTTTCTTCTTGCTACAGGATACTCTGCTACTATATGTACATCAAATTAGATTGCACATACAACAAGCTATGGAGATGACTTGTGAACTCCTTTTATTTGACACATATTAAATAGCATACAACATGCAGAGGGCTGATAGATCCTGGGGCCAAAAAATGAAGTTTAGATTCACTTTTTCATTTTAAATACAGATAAGATGGGGGGAGAAGTGCTCTTTGTTTTGGTTTTAATGCAGTAGCAGTTCCATAACATCAAGGAAAATGTCATTGCTGCATTTGGAAACAAATTTCTGTTATGCTGACGAGGCTGAAAAATAATTTTCTCAAAGTAAGCAATGGTTCATTATGAAAATATAAACACAAAACTTATTTTTTTCTTTTTAAAAATTTTCAATAATTTTAAAATAATAAATTAAATTTATAAAATTTGCAAAATATAAATAAATCAAAATTTGTATTTTTATTGAGGTGTCTTCCACATATTGTTGTTTTCGAAAATACAATTGCTTTAGAAGGACAAATTATTTAACTGGCTTTCTATGGAAGAGATACAGAAGCCCATATATAAGGCTAAATTTGGAGAAGCAACAAAATATCTGCACTTAACACTTAATTTTTATTTTTTTTATGAAAATGCTAATGACAGCCATTTTTTTTTTTTTTTTT
>VXBX01008609.1:1180867-1192772 GCA_013400415.1 Scytalopus superciliaris
TTGGATTTGATTCTGGATGGTTGGCTGAGTTTGTATCAAGCAACACCTTAAACCTGAATTGCCTTGCTATTTTCAGAGGGACTTTAAGTTACCATAAAGCTGGAGTAATGAAGAAAAATCCTTAATAAACAATTTTCTGTAGTTTTTAAATAGCTGTTCAATCCTGATCCAGCTGTTTTATGTTGATATTACATAATAAAACAACTAAAAATCTGGATTAACCTGCTTCTCACAGATTTTCTCAACACTGAGCTGTCTAAATTGGCATAAAGCCACTTAGAAAGCTTTCTCTCCTGTCCAACAACATGGAAGTTAGCAAGGTACATAATTCTTTTTCTAAAAACTAAATCCGAAAATATGTTGTTTAAAATTTAAATAGTCCTGCATTATGTCCTTAATTTGCAGTTTGGAATTATTTGGTTATCTGTATATGTCATGTCTTTCATTACTGACAATGTTACAGCCTTTGGATAATAAATTTAACATAGAATGCTGGTCAGCTAGATCTTAATCAGATCCCTTTTGGTTTCCCATAAGGTAAAGTTTTGTTGCCAACGAAATCAAAGGCAAAACACCCCTAAATTCAACTAGAGGAGGATTTTTAACATCCCAGCTTCTAAATCAAAGAAAACACTTTTAATGAAAAAAGCTTTGCATGCAGGTAACTAGACTTTTATTTCTTGTGTTACTACTTAGTCTTTCAATTCCAGCTTTCAAAGTGTATTATAAGTTGGTTTTTTCTCCCTTGTAATCTTTACTATGGTTTTAATACAATAATTCAGAAAATATGATATTTTGCACTCTTCTTAAATGATCAGATTTTTCACATCTGTGCATGTAGGTGTAGGTGTATTTATTTATTCCAGATATAAGCAGTATATATGTAAGGATAACAATTAAAAAATTACAACCCAGTTCCTGTGCTTGTCCCAATCATCTAGGCTCATATGGGAAATAATAGTCCCCTGTGAATAAGGCTTCCACAATAAGTTAATACAGATATTGATGAAGTTTTAAATGAGCTTGATTCATAAAAAACCAGCACTAACAGTATTGAACTCTATCCATGATTTGCATTCTAAATCACTTTGCAAACTGATGGCACTTATCTGAGATAAGTTAAAAAGTTAAGTGTTGGGCATTCACTGCTCAGGAAAGTAACTGATTAAGTACCAAATCAAACTGAACTATATAGGGGATTTATGCTACTCAGAACACCTTGTCTAATTAAAAATTTAAAAAAAAGAGCCAAACTGCAGGAATGAATGCTTTCAATTTATTTTTCAGTGGCGTGATTCTTAACATTCAGGCAGTATCTTGTTACAGAGCTTTGGGATTCTGGACATGATGCCCACAGACACTGAGAAATATATGTGATAGTAAGTATGCCTTAGATAAGTTATCTGCACTGTGTGACGCTCTTTGAGCATTTCACGTAATAACTGTAAGACATATTCAGATCAACTACCATGGACACCTTACTTAATCACAGGCATCGCTGAGAATTTTTCTACCAAGAGAGCAGTTCAGATTGCTGAGCATTTGGGGTTACCAAATCAAGTTCCCTGTCCAGTCAGTGAAGAGGAGGTGTTAAAGCACTTGCCTCTCATTGTGTCTCTCTTAAATGCTAGGGCTATCCTAAAAATACCCACATACTTAGGAAGTATAATAACCTGTATTGATTTTGAATCACATAGATTTGGGAATATGTTTATTAAGCAGTTCTTCGTGTCTGCCCCAAAGAAAGTTCAGCTTAGTCCATAAGCATGCACTTTCCTCCAATATGGCCTTTGCTGCAGGGATGCTTCTGAATCATCTGGACTAGTTTAATTTCTTCATCATCTTCATATACACCTTGTGATCTAAAATTAATGACACAAGAAAATAATGATCCAAGAGTAGGACTGTAAGGGTTGCAATAAAATTTTTCAAGAGGTGCATGACTTATGACATTCATACATGACACTAAAAGAGACCAGAAACCCATTAATATCCATTACATGAAAAATGTGGCAGCAGAATGATATGCTGGTTTTGGCTGGCATAGACTTAATTTTCTTCACAGTGGCTAGTATGTGGCTGTGTTTTGAATTTGTGCTGAACACAGTGGTGATAATATAGAGATATTACTGTTGCTGAGCAGTGATTACACAGAGTCAAGGCCTTTTCTGGCTTTCGTATTGCCATGTGAGAACACTGAAGTTGCATGGGAATCTGGGATGAGACACAGCCAGGATAGGTAACCGCAAATGACCAAAGGACTATCCCATATCATATGATATCATGATCAGTACATAAGCTGGGGGGAAGGAAGTGGGGACACTTGGAGTGGTGTTGTATGACTTCCCAAGGTTACTTGGGTAACTGTTACACATGATGGCCTGGAGATGGCTGAACTACTGCTTGCCCACTGAAAGTGTTTTGCTTTGTTCATGTGTGTGGCTTTTGCTTTTTCTATTAAACTGTCTTTATCTCAGCCTATGAGATTTCTACCTTTTACCCTTCTGACTCTCTCCTTGATGCCACCGGTAGTGGAGGGACCAAGCGAGCTGGGGTTATACCATGACAAATGGTCAGAGACAAACTGTTACTTCAGATTTATGGAAGGAATCAACTGAGCAAAATTCATTTATACCACTTACCTTTCCAGATTTCACCCACTGAAAAGTTTCTCACATGGTGGACAAACATATTGCCAAAAGATAACAGGAAACAGGTGGGCCAAAGAACAAAAGAAAGCTAATGCATCCAGAGTAAATCATGACTGCAAACACATTTGGAAATCTTGTTATTGATCTTCATGAGAAAAGAATATGAATACCTGCACATGTACACAATGCATTAGCAAACTTTAACCCACCTGCTGACAAGAGGCTGCTCTGACAGCTGTTCATCCAGTTGGAGTGGGTTTTGTACATGGTTACAAAAGATACAGCCTGCCAATTTGATAGATAGACCTCTTTTTATTATTTAGAAGAGGAAGAATACACTATTCTGATATTTGATCTCTTCCACTCTACAGATTTGAAGAAGAATGTCAGAAATGCTCAAAGGATGCAGAACTATGTCATTACACACCTACAATTCAAAACACACATACTGCAATAATGCAAACTGAATACAACATGCGTAGCAAGAAAGGCAAGATTTGGACTCTCTGCAGTATTATATGTGACTATCCAATCAAACAACATTTTAGTTACCACTGTATAACAAGCCAGAATGGAAAGTCCGTTCTCCACTCAAGCCTTTGTTCTGCTTTTAAGTCCTTTGGCAAATAACTCAATCTGTGTATCGCTAATGCCTCTACTTGTATAGAGGTGTTAATAATCCTTGCTTTCATACAAATTTCACCTTTCCTACAGCTAAGGTGGGGGATGCAGAGGGATTTATGATAGATTATTTGGGTCACTTTCTATATTGGGGTCAAATTTAAGGTTCTGATTTTTTTTTTTTTTTAACTGTCAAATAAATCTAATCTTTGATAAAATCAAGAGTAATAAACAGGAGCAGTAAAATCAATTCTGCTATGGACAGACTTACATCAACATCCTGTGTAGTTTATACCAATTTCTAAAGCTGATTTTGATAGCATAGTGTTGTATGCTATACCGTCAAAATCTGTTCCCTAGACTTACTTTTTCATCACTAAAACAATACTTCCTCCCTCCTGCAGTACCCTTTCTGCATAGCTTGTAGACAGAAGCAGTTACATGTTGGTATGCAAACAATGTTTTAAAACTGTTTGGAGGATCTATGCATCTCAGTGACATAGGAATTAAAGTATATCTTAGCACATTTGACTTGTGATATTAGGATTCTAGTTATTTATATTACTAGTCAAAGCCTAGATACTACAAATCTTCAGTCATCCAATTAATCTTTAGCTATTGAAGCCAGTGAGACTTTTTGTATAGGAGAGTCAATTTACATGAATCAAAGTTTGTGATATTGGCTTTTTAGTTTTACTTGCTCTTTCAAACACTTACTTCAGTATTGCAATATTTAAGCATTTCATTTCAAGATCCTGTATGGATTGAATCAACTGAAAATTCTGTAAAAAGAAAATACTTCATATATCTTGTCCACTGCCCTTCATTTAAACTGACAGAACCTGGAGAGCTCTATCATTTCTAGATTCAAAAGTTTACTTGTTCTGATCCTGTCTGGGGGCCAGAGCAGGTGATTTCCAGTCTCCCCTCTTCCTTCTCCCTCCCCTTCCTCCTCACCACATATATACAGACCACTTATGTTCCCTGACAAGAGGGAAACCTAAAAAATGCAGGACAGAAAATAAACAAGACAACCCAGACTATTTGTCCAACAAGGACAATTAGGAAGCAGGATCCTTCAACATGTCACTGTACACTTCTTGTATCCTTTTTGTTCTTTAGACATCAGGTGCTCGGAGGTCCCAGTCTTGCTCTCTATTCTAAATGCAATTGTGATAAATTCTGTAGTGAAAGAGGATTCTACCCTCCCACTCATGCTGCCAACAACAACAAAGAACAACACAAGCTGTTCCTCAGAAAGTCTGGAGCAATGTATTTCACACTCAGAAACTCAAGGCACTGACCCGTGTTGCACTTTTTCTTCCCTACTGGGTTTTACTGAACCTTGCATACTTGTACTTTAATTCTTTTAGTGCTTAGAAAACCTACAACATTTGAAGCCTTAGCCATCTTCTGACATACTAAATAGTATCTTTCCATTTACATTACTAACAGCTGAGCTAACCTCTTAAATGTAGTTAAATGTTATTAGTCATTATATAGAGAAATTTAACTTTTGCCACTTAGAGAATTTTATATTTATGGCTTTAAGAACAGAATTACCTGATTTCATCAGTTATTATCCACTAGCATATTCTTCACATTCTATCTAGTGTTGCAGGTTTATTATATTGACCTCATTTCCACTGTCACTGCAATTTAACTTCTGTATTTATATTTCACAGATATTTTCTATAATTTAAAAAATTACAGCTGCAGTATGAGAGCAGTGACAATCACACAGTAAACTTTGCATTCAGATGATCATCAGTGTTCTCAGTTTAAGGACTCAAGAGGAGACAACCTGAATAAATCTGATTAAAGTGATAAAAATGGTCAGACAGAAAAATGAGGGGGACAACAGGATTTGTAGTACTAAAATCCTGTAAATGGTTTCTCTTGAAATATCAAGCAACAGAATTTCTTCCACAGAGCTCTTGGAACAGTGTGCAGAAAAAGAACGCTAAAATGTTGGCTTCTCATCTACTACAAAGAAATAAAAGGAAGAGAATATATACTTTTCCTTAATATTGTTTTGATCATATCACAGAATCAGAAAATATGCTGATTTAGAATGGACCCACAAGGATGACCGAGTCCAACTCCTACCCTTCCACAGGGGAGCCTCTTCCACTGCCCAGCCGCCCTCTGGCTGAAGAACCTTTTTCTAATACCCAGCCTAAACCTCCCCTGACACAACTTCAGGCCATTCTCTTGGATTCTGTCCCTGGTCACCACAGAGAAGAGACCAGTGCCTGCCCCTCCTCTTCCCCTCATGAGGAAGTTGTAACTGCAGTGAGGTTTCCCCTCAGCCTCTTCTTCTCCAGGTTGAACAGACCAAGTGACCTCAGCCACTCCTCATACAGTTCCCCTCAAGGCCCTTCACCATCTTCATTGCCCTCCTTCAGACACTAAGAGCTTAATATCTTTCTTATATTGTGGCACCCAAAACTGCCCACAATATCCAAGATAAGGCTGCCCCAGTGCAGAGCAGAGCAGGACAATCCCCTCCCTCGACTGCCTGGTGATGTTTTGCCTGATGCCCCCCAGGACACGGTTGGCCCTCCTGGTTGCCAGGGCACTGCTGACTCAGATCCAGCTTCCCACTGACCAGGACCCTCAGGTCCCTTTCCATGGCACTTCTTTCCTGCCCCTCATTCCCCAGTCTGTACGTACATCTGTTGTTTCCCCATCCCAGGTGCAGAATCTGGCACTTCCCCTTGTTGAACTTCATATGGTTGGTGATTGCCCAGTCCTTAATTTGTCAAAGTGTCTCTGCAGGGCCTTCCTGCCTTTGAGGGTATCAACAGCTTCTCTGAGTTTTGTCATCTACAAACTTGTTTAGTATCTCTTCCAGTCCTCCATCCAAGTAATTTATGAAGATGTTGAAGAGCACAGGGCACAGGTCAGACTTCTATAGAATCCCACTAGTGACAGGTCACCAGTCTGTTGTCACCCCGTTCACTATTACCCTCTGTGCTCAACCCATGAGCCAATTTCTCACCCACCACATGATGTGTTTATCCAGCTGTGCTGGGCATTTTGTCCAGAAGGACCCTGTGAGAGACAGCATTGAAAGCTTTACTGAAATCCAAAAAGATTACATCAGCTGCTTTCCCTTGATCAGCTAGGTGGGTTACCTTGCCATAAAAGGAAATCAGGTTTGATAAAGAGGACTTTCCTCTCATGAAGCTGTGACCAATGACTGTGTTGTCTTTTCAATACCTCCCAGAATAGTCTTCTCCATAACTTTACCAGGCTCTGAAATGAAAGTGACAGGCCGGTAATTTCCAGGATCCCCCTTCTCGCCCTTCTTGAAAACTGGGACAACCTTCTCCAGTTTCCAGTCAGCTGGGACCTTCCCGGATTCCCAAGACCTCTCAAAAATGAGGAGATTTTGCAATTACACCAGACAACTCTTTGAGGATTCTGGAATGAGTCCCACCAGGCCCCATAGATTTGTGGGAATCCAACTGGAGCAGCAGATCCTGCACAATTTCAGGGTCAGCTGGGAGCTGATCATTCTTGCAGTCATGGTCCTTCAGCTCAGGGAACTGAAACCCCCTTGTTCCATCATTCGGGTTGAAGACAGAGACAAAGAAAGCATTAAACACCTCTGCTTTATCTTTGTCCTTGTTTGTGAGGGGAACATCTGCATCCTGTAATGGGCCAACGATATTTGTATACTGCCTATTGCCATTAATTATATTTGAAAAATCTCTTTCTATTGTCCCCCACATTTCTGGCCAGATTCAACTCCAGCTGAGCTTTGGCTGCATGGATTTTCTCCCTACAGCAGCCAGCAGCATCTCTGAATTTTTCCTGTGCCACTTGACCTTGTTTCATATTTGCAATCATTCTGAAGGACTAGTAAAATGGGGCAGAGGAAAAACTTGGGCATCTAGAAGGCTCAGTAAAACAATCTCCCCATTAAATACTACTGTGGACAGAAGGATATGTAGGAGCTACAAACCTGCTGTTTCTCATAATTGTTGGTGCAGGGAGGCAACATAAAGATCCAGACTTTGAATCCGGACAATCAAACTGAAAAGCTCTGCAAGTATGTAGGAGCATGACTCAGTATTTAAGTACTGAGTATGAAAACTAAGGATGAGCAACAAGGCAATTTCTTCATATGAAATAAATTTTAGAAATTTAAGAGTACAGACTTTGTTGGTGGATACCTCAAAATGAGGTTCCTCTCCCTTCACGGTTCTGTCACTTTCTCATAACCCTGAGAAAGTCATGCTTTCTCTTCATTGCACACCCATTCTGGGACTTCCCAATCCTTAGTTGTCCTAATCACAGAGCAAGCTGGTCTAAACACTTAAAAGCCATTTTGTCCTTAGATAACTTGGATGAAAAGTTTTGAAACAAGGATTCAAAATAGATGCCATCAACAAGAGAAAGACAAGATTGAAACAAGAAATAATTCTTGATTCAATGTGAGAATCTGGCAGATCTTTACTGTCTGCATACACACACTGCCAAAATGCAATGCCTGAGCAATAAAGATATCTTATTGTAACTGCTGAGGCACAGGTCCAAGCCATACTCCATTTTTGCACCCGAAGGTGTTCTCAGTCATCTTAGATGAAAGGATTTGGCCTCTAAGCCTAGAAATGAATACTGCCCAGAAGATCCACTTTTGTTGTCTCATCCATGGGGCACTGTTGGAGAACCTTTGCTAGTGACTCATGTACACCCTGGAGATCAGCACATCTACTGTGGGCACAACTATTTGGAATAAACAATTTTTGCTGACAAAATAAAACCATATTTTTAAAATTAATCTACAAAAATATTGAAAAGATACCTGATATGGTCCTATAATTACCAAAATGAAATTAACTGTGTAAAATAGTGACCCTGTCTGAGGGTAGAAGGCGAAGGATATGAAACCTCAATAGTCTGCCCTTGATTCACTTTCTATGTGTTCTGGCAATCGTGACAAAACATAACAGACAGAGAAAAGGAACAGTTTCCTTCAGCTGCAAATTCATCCAGTCCTGAGTTCAGTCTAAAGTAAAGCTGTACCCAGTAATTACAGTCTGTACATTCAGTATCTAACCCATAAAAGTCTGATACTGCAGTTTTGTTGGAATTTTCTCTCTGTGAAAACTACTTTTGGGTGTCTTTCTGCCTAGTGGCAGGGTTTCAGGAGGAAAGATGATGAATCACAACAGAGTATAGTCTGCTAAAAGGTGAAGAATATGGGTAAATACTCCCTGAATCTGAGGAAGGAATTTAAAGTAGATGTTCTACATCTGCAGTGAGTATCCTAATTTTAATTACATCACAGGAATGGGAAGCATGAATGATCTTTCAATAGTGCTCTATTTTTTTATCGAGCTGAGCAAGATTGTTGCCAAGACAAGCTCAAATTAAATCTACTATACTGTAATCCATTGGACATCTTAGCATAGTATGTGGATCCCAACTAGACTGAGATATTAAATAAATACAAACCCACTTAATTTTTCTGCTAAAACCATGGCATTTCTGTTTATGCTCAGAAACAGAACTCCAGTTATCAGGGGAATTCTACAAGTGAAGATGTTGACATCCACAGATTTCCAAATATGTTTTGACTCAGGAAGCAAATTTCACTCAAGAACACCAGTGTAGTCAGTAAAAACCTTCTATGAACAGGTTCTAAATGACTTGAACAACACATCAGAGGAAGTCCTTGTTGGAGCATGAGATAGGACCAAGTAATTAATTAGAGCCCTCACAACTGGATTTTTTTTTCATCCATGCAACAAGAAGATGCATTTGTAGGTGGCTCAAAGGTCCTTTGCAGTCATCAAAGCTACTTACCGGAAGACATATAACACAATGAACCATATTCTTGACTGCAAATGTATGTATCAGTCCAAACAAAGTATGTTGACTAATCATAGAAGTAGTTGGGATTTCAAAGTACCCTGTCTTTTTTCATGCTAAAGCAGGTTTAAAAGGCTAAAGATTTTTTTTGAAATCACGTCTTCTGCCAACAACTTGTAAACACTTATCAGAAAGTTTCTGACCACTATAAAAACATAAAATCCAGCTATGCCCTTGAGATGTTCCCCTGCTTTATGCTGAAGGGACACAGGAATTAGTAGAGGATCTCACTACTTCTGCAGCACATGCACTGCGGTTACCAAATAGTTCTTCCAAAGAAGATTTGAGAATCCGGTATTTTCTATCAGTCATGAATAGTCACTGTCAAAAGCCTGGAGTAATTTAAGTGAGTACACTCCTCTCCATCTCGTCTCTCCTCCCATGATTAATCTTTCACTTTTTCTAAACTATTTAATTGATTTTGGATGCAAATTTATCATAATTCCATTGGTCATAGCATATTTGAATATAAGTGAACCTTGCCTATCTCAATATCTCTATCGTAGTAGGAGGAAGGACAAGAGTAGTCTAGAGGGGAAATCCAAAAAAATGTTGGAGGAAAACAGAATGAACCACAGCGTTTATACAGGATCTGATCTTTTACTTAGAATAATAGAAACAGTCCAGAGTTCAACAGCTGATACAGATCTAAATAGCCCAAAGCAATCTGTGCTGCTCTGCTCTGTGGTTTTAATTCAGGTTCAATGCTTGTTCTGAGAATTAATCTAATTAGGATGAGTGTAGCAGCTAATTCTACCAAAAATTCGCCCAAAATTTTCAAAGGTAATATTAAATCTTTGGTAGAACTGCAGAGGAGGAATTTTCTGAGCTTGCACTCATGGATTCCTCAGAAGAAAGGACATCAAACTACTTAATAGCCAGTTATAGAATCACAATCACAGAATATGCTGATTTGGAATGGACCCACATGAATCAACAAGTCCATCTCCTGCTCTTGCACAGGACCACCTCCAAGAGTCACACCATGTATGTGAGAGTGTCATCCAAAGGCTTCCTGAACTCTGGCATGCTTGATGCTGACCACTTCTCTGGGGAGCCTGTTCCAGAGCCCAACCACTCTCTGGGTGAAGAACCTTTTCATAATATCCAACCTAAACCTTCCCTGACACAGCTTCAGGCCATTCCCTGAAGTTGTGTCAGCTGTGTTGTTTGGGTTGCCAGATTCATTTTCCTATCCTGCTGGAACTCATATATCTGTTGAGCTTGCTTTTTCCCAGAGGAACTTTGACATTGCCAGATTCCAGTGTCTTATCTCTTGTTATGAATATATCCCTGCAACACATGAACACCAAGCTAGATGCCTTTTTTGACTTCATTCCCCATCAGTCTTTGAAGACTAACCCATAATATTATGGACATTATAAGGGATATTAAATGTAAAGAAAAATTGAACTAAATCAATTACTTCACATTTGCTTTAAACACAGAGTTTTATAAATCACTACATTCCTGAAAAACAAAATATATTTAAGCCTTTCCTGCAAAATTTGGTCACAGTTTTACTCACCAGCTTCTTCATGTTCTCAGGTCAGCAGCAATCCCTGAATTCCTGCCTGATTATGAACACAAGGACATACTTTTCAGTGCTAAGACACAATAAATATTATAATGTACTGAAAAACTGTATTTCTTCATGGAATTTGTAATTTTAATATATTGCAAAGGGGAAAAGGTGAAAAATATTAATGTACATGAGGAGACAATGGTGACACAATAGGAAATGGCAGAGAAAGCACCATCCTCAGTCAGCACACTGATTTTCTGGCCACTACTTATTTCTCCACAGCAGAACCAGAACTGATGTGAAGGCATGATGTGCTGTTGAGTGAGCACAACACACAGAGAAGGAACAGGGGGTTGATAGAAAACCTTATATGGCAGGTAGTGAAGGCCTGCTGAGGTTACTTCAAGGTAAACTGTTGTGGTGCAAGTTTGGTAACACTATCTACTGCTCAAGAGTCATGCTCTGTGGAAGGACCAGTCTACAGGGTGCAAAACTGGTTCCTAAGGTTAATGGCAGGAAGAGGGCAAAGTAACTGCTGTGGATGTTGTGTGTGTTTCTTTGTACACATTGCTTCTCTCTATGCCTTCTCTGCAGTGCCAGCTTAACTGTGAAGAATAGGTCTACTTTCAAACGAGACCAGGGATCAAATAGAGTATTGTTTTCAGAGGTGCCCAGGAAATATGCCCTCCCTCGCCCCTTACAGTTCCCAGTGCTAGTGTCTCTGGGAGATTTTAATGTGAATCTTACCTTACTTCAGTGTTTCAGAGCAACCAAAATGATATACTTTGAGACGCTTCATTTTGTGAAAAAATCTGAGATTTGGACTTGTTTCAATTTGGAGTGAATCCATATGTTAAGTTCTTGGAATTTCCTGTAGGAAATACCATTTTTCAACCAGAGGGTAAGATGAGGCTCATTGGCAGCAGAGCATGAAGGAGCCTCTGTGTCACCATCTTTGTTTTAGTTATTCTTCAGACAAATTGAAGTTTGCCAGGACTGTAACTAAGAAGACCCATTTATTTCATACAAACCGCAGACTTCCAAAGTGTTGTGGCTTTCAGTCATTACCAATCTTTCGACTTACAAAGGCAACAGGCAATCTCTAGTATACTTCAATTTAGCTCATGTACAGTTCCACAAAATTCACAGAGATAAACCTGAAAAGACTGTGTTTTTTTGTTTGTTTGTTTGTTTGTGGTGTGGGTTTTTTTTTTTTTTTTTT
>VXBX01008609.1:1193462-1219366 GCA_013400415.1 Scytalopus superciliaris
CCAAAAAGGCCCTCTTTTTTTTTTTTTTTTTTACACTTCAAGAACAGAATGATAGCACTGCCTGGGGGTTATCCATAACAGTAAGCTAACATTTAACGCAAATCAAACACAAAGGCTGATGAAGAAGAGATGCAAAATTGTTACTCTAAGATTGGAAATAAACATGGGATTCAAAGGCTGCATGCTTGATAATACAGTGGAGAAAAAGAAAAACCTATTAAGAAAAAAAAATCTATTGGAAATAAACCAAAATAGATTTTTGAGAGTTATTTATTTTCTTTTTTTTTTAACTTTTATGCTAAAATCAAACAGGCAGGCAAACCAGGGAATAGTTTACTGCTTTGTGGATGAAGGTATAGTTTAGGGTATGGGGCTTCTGACTGCATATAACTTTATGTGATCTGTCTGTTTTTCTTCCTTTGGAGTACTGAAAGTTTATGCTTCAGGTGTGGATGACCTGATGATCATGCAAAAGCTCTTTGTGGTAAGTAGTTATTGTTCCTCTGCATTGAAGGTAGGACCTCCCTTGCATTTGCCTTGTTCAGGTTTTCCCACTTTCAGCAAGCACTGCAATAATAAAGCTAGATTACTGTGCTTACCATGTATCTGCAAAAAGTGGTTCATACTGTTAGATTTTGCAGTCCTCAGTGAACACATAAATCAAAAGAAAGTTTTACTGTCCGAGTAATAGCATGGTTGGAATGTACCACTGGGGAATTGATATTCCTTTGGTTACACAACTGACACTAATTGAAAGAGCAAAAGCTGAATTGAGATGCACAAGTTTAAAGTCAATATGTCACAGGAACCTCCAATGTAGATCTGCCAAATTTTCCACTTTCTAGGTTGGGACTGAAGTAAAAAAATTTATTAACTCTGATCCTAAGTAGTCATTTATAGCAATTTCTATGTAACTACAACTTAAACCTGTTTTCGAGTTCATTCAGTTAATGAAAATATAAAGACTGACATTATAGGGAAGTATACTATAAAATTACCGATGACTCATATCAGTGATCACTAACAGTGAGATGGTAAATTAAGGTTCAGATGCCTATCAGGAGAATTTTAGAAGCATCTAGAAAAGCCAAACACATTTGTGTGGACAATTTAACCCTACATCTACAGGCCCATAAAGAGTTTCTCCATAAACCTGCATATAAACTAAGACTGGAAACATGCTAATCTGTACTTTATACAGCACACCACTACTTCCAAAAGGGAAATAAACTATTCTTGAGTTTATTCTGTTTTCTTACACAAAACAACTGAACCAGAGGGCAGAAGAAACAAAACACCTGCATTTATAAATTATACAGAGATTGTTCTTTGTGGAACATTTCCAGCATTCATCTCACAGAGCTCTACTATTGATTATTTGGAATATACAGTGAATAAAATTTGTTCACAAAGTATGATAAAGCAGATAAGTAGGCTGCAGTTTCATTTCCCTATGACATCAGTATAACAGATTAAAAAACCCCTCAACATTTTTACATTTTCCCTCATTTCTTTTGTCTAACTTTAGGTCCTTAGTGGGCATCAAAACAAAGATATGTGAATCTAAGTATTTGTACTAGTAAACTTTTGAATGTTGCTATTCCCCTGGTATTCCAATTACTTCTAGAAAGTTTGGGTTATCTAAAAATGTTTCTGTTTGATTCATCTTCTTCCCCAATCTTTTCTGATTTTCTGGATTTCCTGGTTATTCAACTGAGCACAAATTGCTGTTCATACAGATGCACTGCCATGATTTCTGATTTGCAGGCTGTCACTCCCATTAATAACCTACTAGGCTGTCATGCTGTCATTCCTTGTTGCTGCAACGATTTGTTTCAAATACAGGGGCTGATTCATGAAGAATAAAAAAAGCAGTTGTCCTGTTTTACAGGAACCTCAAAATATTTATGCAGAAAATGTGTGAAAAGCACACACCCCACTTCTATCCTGAAGAACAGGAATGCTAAATACTCAACTTGTTTTCCTGAGAGGAAAGAGAAAGAATATAGACTCCACTCAATTTTTTCTATATGAAAACATAATGCTTTTAATAAAATCTCTTTATAAAATATCCTAAGTTCAGTTCCAGAGCTATGATATGATAAATCCCCAGGATAATGCAGTGGCTTAAAAACTGATATCAATCTTGATTTTAGGAAGGTTTTTTTATTTCTCACCTCATCTTACCCAAAAGTATTAATGGCAACTATATTAGCAAAAAAAAAAAAGAAAAAGAAATACCAAACCAAACCAACAAACAAAAAAGACAAAGTTATATCAGTGCCCTTCAATCTATTGTTTTTCTTTCCTGATTTGGGAGTTCTTGGCCAAATTTCACTCTTGGTGATACAGGTGCAGCTTCATTCCCTCTTATGGACTTGTGTTTTCAGAAAAGAGTAAACAACATGGCCCACTGGACTCATTGTTCAATATCCCTCTATACTGTTGGACTACTGCATGACAGGGAATGGTCAGATAATTCTCAGGATGGGAAAACGTCGCTGATGAATAAACCAGCACATACATCCACAAGAGGGAGAAAATGAACTGGGACTGAACCAAAACCTGCAGAGGTTTTGACCCATTGGCAGGTGTTCAGGGACTCCCCTGTCCCTGTGGATTGAAGGCAGACAGTTCTTTGACAGGTGATGTTGGTGACTGTGGGAGGGCAGGGCAGGTCCCTTCTGCTGTGCCTGCTCCCCCAAGCGCTTCCCAGTGCATCATGGGCATCACGCCGGGATATCTGTCTCAGCAGCAGTGGACCTGGCCAGCCAAACCCATCTTGAAACACCTCATCCCAACATTTGCCATTCGGCTCACAAACCCAGAGCATTTCAAGGAGCTGAAACTGCCAGGAGCTGAGCTCCTGCACTTTTTCCACCGCCAAGGCCCGACAGTTGGCACATGTCCCAAAGAAACAGGCAGAAGAAGGTTTCTGAAGAGGGAAAAGAAGTAAGAGAACAACACAGGATGGTGATGTAAATCAAAACTGGGAGAGATGAATGTGGAGGCTGTTTGGATCTGAGCTGCAGTGCTGGTTCCTGGTTTCCCATTTTTTCCTTGTCATCCCCAAGTTGCTTCTCTCCAGCCCAGACCTGCACTATTCAAGCACAAAAGTTTGTGCTCCCCTTTCCCTCCTCTCCCCACATCTCTCTATCTGCTCCTAGGGCTGCCTACAGATGGCTTCTAGTGAGTGAACTATTCTAAAATACCTACATAAAATTCTTAAATCATTAGGCTGACTTTGTATGTTGTAATTTAAACCAATATTTTAAAGAGGCAGTCTCCCAGTTACAGCATTATTGTTATCTTCCGTCGCATTAACCCACTTGAAACGTCATCCTTGCCAAAGAGTATCAGCAGCCAGTCCCAAACCTGTCAATGCCGCAGTAGTTTCTAAATTGATCTTTAATTAATGAAGTGTGATAGCAACAGGTCCTCTCTCTCCTTTTTTAATTTGATCTCCATGGCATTATAGAAACCTAAAGCTTCCACCAGGCATATATTCCTACCGTTTCCTTGTCAGAGGAAATGTATATTCATTTCAGACTTGCGGAGGCAATTACAGTAGCCACCAGTTGCCTACAGCAGCTAATCAAAGTGATAACCTGCAAGTTCTCAACTCCCCATGAGACAGCCCACTTGCCTCCAGCTGATGAATGCCAAAAGAGCAGCATGGGCCCACCAGTAATGACACCGTCATCTAAGAGAAGTTTTTAACTAACCCATGGTTTTATAAAGACACTATTAACATCTCATAAAAAGAGGTCTAGATAGAACATTCTCATAAGAATTTTTAAAGGGAAATACCAGCACTGATGTAAATGTCCATTGTAAAATATTAAGCTGGTATTTGCCTACTTATAACCTTTGCACTTCTCATGTTCTGAAAAGTGATGAAGTCTTCCCTGAGTGTTTCCAAGTGTGTGACTAACCTCTGACTAATAAGGTATCACATCCTTGCCTATGTCCAGTCACACAATCAAGCACATGCTTCATCTCAAACAAATGCACATTTCTATCATTTTCAAAAGGATTCAGGATCTTAAATGTATAGAAGCACCATAGAAAGTGGGCTATTATGCTACTGAAAAGTAGTACTCCAGATTGTTAGTTTAGATATTAGTTGGTGTTGCCTACAACTGCAATAAACAAAACAAATTTTAGAAGTAGAAGAAAACAATGTTTATAAATAACTCACAATTATTTGCTAGCAGAAGGGATTCACCACATTGGTAGGAAACCTTTTGATTCTTCTGCATGACCAGTCCCTTGCTTTTGCTGGAATTTTATTATTACAACATAGGCATACTTGCCAACAAAATGACCCCCTCCACAATCTGCCACTCTATTAGTGACACAAGCAGCATTAAAGAGACACACTATGTTTTTTGCTTTACTGCATCAGCATATTTCAGAGACTTCAGTGTATAGCAATTTAAAGTACAGAGAATTAAAAGATTTGAAGGTTACTTCTCCAACCTTTACTTGTTTCAATGTGATAAGCTTTGTAACCAAGAAAAAGCACAGCTTTGTGGTCTCCTTAAGATTCTCTAAAGAAAAAAAAAAAAGAAAAAAAAAATTTAAAAAATGTCACAGAACCTCCTTTCCCCTGAAATGTAAAAGCTACCCACATGAAAAAATTCTGTGCTGTTACACTAATCAAGTTATTAAATACGGGATTTCTCTTTAAGGCTTCTGGCCAGGTTTTGACATTGAATTTCAGGATATTATAATTAGCTGCAGTCCCAAAGGAGGTGTTCCTGGCTTCCTCCCTGCGTAGTTGGGAGTCCTGAAGGACTCCAGGCTGCAGGCTGCAAAGAGAGAGGGTTAGGTTAGTACATTTCCTACCCGTGTTGCTATCATCATCCAGGGAATGGACTTCTGCTTTACCATTTCCTAGTCTCATTAAAAAGTTGGGGAGCTTTTAAATGCTGCAGTTTCCAGTTTTTAGGACTGTCACCACCTGTAGTGGCCGTTTTGTGCTTTGAAAGGCACACGTCATTATGCTATTATTATGACTTGCTCCAGCACTCAAAGGACCTGAACAAGGCCAGACCAGAACTGAGAATCCTCCTCCACCATAGGAGAAGATGTGATGTCCACCTTGGGAGCTTAGGTGGTACTAAGCTTGAAGATCACACCAACTCAGTCATGCAAGCAACACCAATTTTTTTTTTTTTTTTCCCCACAACAAATGTGAGGAAAAGTAGTCTATCTTAATTTGAAAAATCAAGATTCAAAAATTTTCCAACACCTTTCTCTCTGAACAGCACCAAAACAACAGATACCCAGACAGGGACAGCCTGCACGCTCAGCCCTCCTCCAGCACCAGGGAGGCAAAACCAGTGGTGAGATGTCTAGCAATGAACTCAGGCTCTATATGCTCCACAGAGAGGTGTCCATGGAAGCTTTTTGGACTTCAGCATAGCTTTAGATACTGTCTTTCACAGTATTGTTCTGAAAAAATGTACAGCTGAATGACCAGGTTACATGATGGGTGAGCAACTGGCTCACAGGTCAGGCACAGTTATAGGGAATGGGGTAATATCAGACTGGTGACCTGTCACTAGTGGGATTCTGCAGGGCTCCATCCTTGTCCCAGTTCTCTCCAATGTCTTCAGTAATGTGGTGGATGCAGGACTGGAAGGAATAATAAAGTAAGTTTGATGATGACACCAAATTGGGATGGACTCAAGGGCGGAGAGAACTCAACAAATTAGAGAGATGGGAAATCATCAACCATATGAAATTTAACAAGTGAAAGTGCCAAATTCTGCATCTGGGAAGATGCAACCCTGGTTGTGTGTATAGACTGGGGAACAAGCTGAATATAAGTCAGCAATGCCCTGACATCCAGGAGGGCCAACTGTGTCCCAGGATGCACCAGGCACAGCACTGCCAGCCAATCAAACAAGATGATTGCCCTGCTCTACTCTGCACTGATGTGGCCTCACCTTGACTACTGCGTGCAGTTTTGGGCATGACAATATAAAAAAGATGTTAAGCTAATAGACAGCCTCCAAAGGAGGGCGACGAGGATGGTGAAGGGTCTGGAGGGGAAGCCGTATGAGGAGTGGCTGAGGTCACTTGGTTTGTTCAGCCTGGAGAAGAGGAGATGACAGGGGACTTCATTGCAATCTACAGAATTCTCACAAGGGGAAGCAGAGGGGCAGATCTCTTCAGTCTTATGACCAGTGACAGGACTCAAGGAAACAGCATGAAGCTGAGTTGGGGGAGATTTGAGTTAAATATTAGAAAAAGGGTTTTCATCCAGAGGGTCATTGAACTGTAACAGGCTCCACAGAGAAGGGTCACAGCACCAAGCCTGACAGAGTTCAAGAAGCATTCGGACAACGCTCTCAGGCACATGGCGTGACTCTTGGGGATAATCCTGTGCAGGGGCAGGAGTTGGACTTGATGATCCTGATGGGTCCCTTCCAACTCAGTATATTCTGTGATTCTTTGATTATGTGAAGATGATGCCTAGTTCTGTGGCTGCTCTTCTTCCTGAAACACTCCTGAAGAGGCTCTGTTGGAGACAAAAGCCATATATAACTAACTTTAGTGCTGGCTATTTTAATCTCTTAAGAGATTATTAGGAATAGTGAATAGAAGGCAGGTATGTTGGTTGAAATGAAATGACAAGCCCTTTAATTAATAAATAGCAGACATCCTTACAGGAACAAATATGTATGGTACGTGTATGCAGGTTTTCACCAATGGCTGCCAGTACACCAGCAGTATCTAAAGCCCACACACTCTTGTCTGTCATACTTTCATAAATTAGAACTTGGTTTGTGGGCTCATGATGGGCTATGAATTCATGTTTAGTGAGAGAAGAATCTTGTGAGCAACTCCCATCTGATGGGATAATATGATGAGGATTTAGCCATCTTTTCATTTCAATCGGAGCAGTGCTCAGCTGTGCTTAGGCTTCCCTCATTTCTTGTCTCCAAATCTCCCTGGCAGCTTGAGGAAATAACGAGTGGAAAGAAAAGTTGAACCTCACCTTTTTTTTTCCTATTTCCCGAGTTTCCATGATTGTTGAATACAATTACAAGACAGTGGAAAAAAATCATATAGAAAGACAATTTTTAATTCAACAGTCCTGCTTTCTCTTCATGGTGCAATAGGCAACAAGGAATTTCTGATGATTTTAAAAGCAAAAGCATATTTCTAAAATTTTTCATCCTCTCAGCACATCAGGCTGGACAATATGGCTAGTTTGGGAATAGAAGTTTAAAATTGTCTGGAAAGTGGGATAATATTTTTTGTGCACATCTTGAGATTACTCTTTTTGAATTTCAAACTTCAGCAACACAAATATAAACAATTACTCAGAACTGCAAACTTCAAAATACTTTGATTCACCTTTTGAGGTAATGGTTAGCTGAATTCTACCTGCAGGAACAAATTCTCTTATAAACATTTTACATGAAATGTAAGAAAACTATAACTTTGGAGCCCTGAGACAAATCTGAAGACAATTTAGAAGCAAGAGAAGCAGAATTAGCCCTGTATAATCTCTGTTACAAATAATGACCCCAAGTAAGGAATGGCTTTGCTTTCTTGGCAACAGGAATACCTTTGGTGAACTGCATACATTTGGTGTGAGACACTGAGAGAGAATAATTAAAATAGTTCCCACGCTTACATTTCTACAGGCACTTTTCAGAATTAAATTTAAATTTTCACACTTCAACAAGTATGCAGTAAGATATTGACCCTCTCTATTTCAGATATCTATTGAAATAGAGTGGTGTTCTTAAAGTCTGATTTCATTTTCCTCCAATAGCACATGGAGATGACACCCAACAGATGATACTGTCAGCTTTACACAACCATATCTGTAGACTTCAGACAATTATCTGTAATCAATAGCTGCAGCATCATGGTAATAAAATTATAGTACTTACATATAATTACACTTACATTCAAATACACCCAGTTACATTCAGAGCATATGTCAATGGAGTAAATCATGGTAAGTCAGTAATTCTCAAAAGAGAAGAGGGAAGGTCAGATTCATGCTTTTCAAGAAATCCAGTTCAGAAACAGCTTTCCTTTATAGTTAACTTTCTAATGATGTTGTTCTTTTAGATTTTAAAAGAAACTGTTCTGGGGAAGGCCTTTTCAGAAGTACCCTTGCTAATCCTACACACATAACTTTATTTTTCCACTAAAAAAATTTCTTACTATTATATGTATATGAATGAGCATAACATAATTTATCACATGCTGATTTTGTTACTTAAAGTCAGTGGACACTCTTGAATTCACAATTGCTTGTAAATCCACCAAGATGATTTTTTCATGTCAGTATAAAAATAACCCTGGGTTATATTTTTCATTTTGTGCTGTCTCCATTCAGTTTCAATACCCTCTCTGTGCTCCTTTTCTGTTCTCTTTCTATTCTTTCATTTTCTAGTCCTCTAGTCATTCCATCTTTGTCCTTTAATTTTCTCTCCTACTTTTCATTCTTAGCATTGATCTTGAAGATATATTTTTGTGCCGAAAAGGTGTTTGTATTGGTACAAAAAGACTTCTGCTCTATTACTTCTTCTTTTCCCCTCCATATAAAGATATTGTGATACGTTGATTGTAGTACAGACCTTGATTTCAGTAGTTACATGACCTTCCCTACATAATGAAGTCCTGAGTCCTAGTCACCCTAGGAAAGGCAAGAACAAAGAGACCCTTAAAAAAAAAATCCTAATATATCTGTGCCTGGGCATGTTTCCCACAGGTCACCACTGACATTTAAGTACATTAAAAACCAATGTGCAAAATCTGTGCAAGCAGCAACAGGTAGAAAATGAAGGGTATTATAGAAGAACTGACAGAATTGTTCCTTTTTCCTTTATGACTTACATGTGCAGGATCTTGCAAGAGTTTCTCCTCTTTCTAGAAGAATTACCTTTCTCAAAAAGTGCAATGTTTATGGTGAAAGCTCCAAATTTCTACAGTTTTCATTAAAAGAATACTGTTTGATTGCAAATTTTACACATAAATACATAATTTTTTCCTACCTATCACTACCTGCAGCTGAGAAAATTAAAGTGGTGAACATTGATAGAGAAGCTGTTTTGGATATGCTTATGAAGAAGTTGGGTCTGTTGTTACTATTGTTATTTCTGAGTCAATTTTAAACCAGCTGCCTTGGTCCTGACAGCAGTACAAGGGCTTCTCACCTTCTGCCATGACTTTTATAACCCACACAGGATTTGGTGCTGCAAGTGGCAGTACTATGAGGACACAGGACAACACAGACTGCACTTAGACTGCACCTGCTCTGTATATCCTGTGGGTCCCATGGAGCACAGAGAGAGGATGTTCTGATCCTGGAGAGTACGAGAACAGATGACAAGGAGAGACAGATTACCTATGTTGTACTTCCAAAAGCTTTTCTTGCAAAGTCTCCTGATTCCCACTGAGAAAATGGACCCTGACCTGACCCAGGAGTCAGGGTCACTCCCATTACTCCTAAGTCAGATTTCAGTCAAGTAACATCAAATCTGCAGTATTTCCTGAAGCTGCAACACAGAGCTGTTAGCAAAGTGAGTTTAGGTGTTGAAAGTCTACAAAATGAACACTTTGGA
The DNA here is from genome assembly GCA_013400415.1 of Scytalopus superciliaris. Taxonomy (NCBI): domain Eukaryota; kingdom Metazoa; phylum Chordata; class Aves; order Passeriformes; family Rhinocryptidae; genus Scytalopus; species Scytalopus superciliaris. The sequence goes on from VXBX01008609.1 coordinate 1,203,065, forward strand.
CAAAGATTTCCTTTTGGGAAAATAGGCCAAGTCAGAAGGTTGTCAGCATCTCTTAGGAAATGGCCTTAAGTGCTAGCTGAAGAAATAATGTGCAGCCAGACAAAAAAACCTAGAATTGTCAGAAGCTCAAAAATCTCATTTAGGAGAGATTTTTCATTTTCTTTTTTTTCTCTTTTTTGCTAACTAGAGTTAAAAACAAGATAATCACACTATAATTATAGCTTTGATCAGTTGTCTGCTGAAGACAAAAGTGGTTCTATGTAGGTCACTTGCTGATGTCTAAGTTTATCGAAACAGACTTATATCATGATAATATCAATTTACAATCATCCATGGCATGCACACACAAAATCTGCAATTGTTCCAGGTATTGTCACTAATCACTTGTGATATATTTCTTTATAAACTGTTCATAAATTTTGTTTATCGTATTATAATTAGTAGTACTAACAGTGCATAATATCAGTAGGGTCACTAAATATGTAAACAATAAATAACAGTAATATTAATGCCACCAAGTAGCAATGCTTGACAACATCATGCATATTCAGTCAGCCTACGACTATATTTCTCTGCACTTCAGTGGTAAGGTATGGAATGGTGCCAGTCACCGGTTTAATGAACATCAAGACAAGTGCAGAAGTTGAAAACTTAGATAGCAGTTGGTTAAAAGAGAAAAATAAAAGCTAAAGGAATAAGTGTATTCTAACTCTTTCAGAATTAAGATGTGGACTTTTTGGATCCTTTTACCATCAGTTATTACATGACCATCCTCTTTTTTGGACAAGCAGGGAGACAAGCTTCTTTGTTGTGATACTGTCTTGGTTTGAGAAAATTTGAAGGGGCAGACACCTCGGATAGAAATCTCCTCCCTCCAAAGGAGGAACCCCTGGGTTCTCTCCAGTACAGAGAGAGAAAGAGATCAAATGTGGAAAAAAATAACTCTTTATGAAGAAGAATGCTATACAACAATACTGATAAAGCTGGGTTAAGCTAGTCAGAAAATTCCCCATCTCCTGCCCACTGGACCAAAAGGAGATGGTGTCTGGCCGCCCTCCCCACCCCATTAAAATCTGGCAGGAATGGTTTGGAGGGTCAGTGCTACAGTGAGGCTGCAGTGCCAGCACAGGCAGGGCTGCAGAGTCCCAGGCAACTGGAAGGACCAACAAGACATTTGCCATATGCAGTGATGAGACCTGGTTGCTGCAATTCTGATAGTGGTTGTAGTCCTGATCTACCAAGGTGGTAGTAGAAGTCCCAGGTGATAGAAGTTCAGTGGAGTGAGGGAAGGAGACCCTCAATCTGCCAAGTGAAGTCTGAGTGTGGTTTTTTATTGGGTCAGGGTAGGTGGGAACACCTCTGATACCTCCCCTGGGGCAGGGAGTTCTTCTCTGGATGATTAATACTGGATCACAGGACATTTCAAGAGTCTTTGACACCTTCTAAGATGTTATGGCTGCCTGTCAGCACAGGTGGATCCATTATGGGCATCAGCAGAGATGAATATTCAGGCCATGTGTGTGAATTGTCCTGATGCCTTTCCAAGGGGAGTGATCACAGATGAGTCATTTGTGTAAGCACAAAGAAATAACACCCAGCTCGTAGCCTGAGGTGGCAGGTGTGCACCCCTCAAGACCTGGATTGTCTGAGTCATAAGCATTCATCTTTTCACACCTGTGGATACATTCCTCTTCTAGGATAACAGAGTACCACTCTTATTTTAAGTCCCTTCCCACAGTCTAAATTAGTATGCACATGTGGGGAAAAGAGAAAAGGTGGATACCAGTCTTTGTGTAACCCAGAACAGACATCCAAACTCTTGGACCTAGCTACTGTACTATGAGAGCTGGAGTGATAGATGTGACCTCTAAATTGCATCAGGATAAATCAAAGACCAATAATGAAGCATTAAAAGGTAAGTAGATGGTCCCCTGGCATTGGATATTGTAATTTCTAAGGGTTTTTTTCCCAAATTTCCTTTGCAGAGGGTCAGGTTGGGATTTTTGTTTTTCTAATGGGAATTCTACACTCTGAATAGATTTGCTATCTGCCAAATTTGGCTGGCATTATTGAAGAGGCCAGTTACAGACTGAAGGAACACAAATTATTTGCAAACCAATGGAAACATTTTAGAAGTTTTCCATTAGGTGCTATATTTGCTTTACCTCTTCAAGTAGAGAGGGTATATAAAGATACCTTTATACTTAGAGATCAATATGAAGTGTTTCATTTTCCTCGTTCTTGACCTTAGAAAAGTAGAAATCTCTTCTAAAATGAAAATGGAAACTATTTGTTAAAGGAAAGACAACACCACCTTTTTACCATGACTAGGCTGGCACATTGAGGAGGACTATGCACTCATTAACATTTGGCATGTGATTCTGAAGTACACTGGCTCTTTTTAAGCTGCCTTGATTTGTCTATTTACTCCAGAAACAGGAGCAAAGTCATGGGATTTTCTTTTTCCAGACTTTTCTTCCCATGTGTCCTAAACGAATGACCTTTGTTCTTTCAGCCCTTGTTGCTTGAAGTGCTGGGAGTCCATAAGAATTAGCCCCACAAGGATTGCCCTGAACTCCACCAGCGCAGCAGGTACTGAGAGGGTTTTTGGCCACTTGAGAATTAACGTTTCCAAGAGTTTGAGTAGCTGGGGAGCTTCTAGGGCAAATCCAGTAACATCTAATGCAAAAGCAAAAATACACTTCCACTGTTCTGCACACAGGCTACTGGTGACTAACTTTGTTGGACACAGCAAAACTCTCTTCTACAATATTAACTGCATCCCCTAAAGTCTTTGATGTTATTCTGTTCTGTTTAACGGGTATGTATATTCTTAACGAATATGTATATTCTTAACGAGTATGTATATTCTTGGCCATGATGATAGTAACAATGTCATATCTTATGGATTCAGTTAAGATTATCTTCAGCCGTGTTACTATCCTGGGAAACATAGTGTATACTATTTGGTCCCACAATGGGCAAATGGCCACACAGCATAAAAACTGCTACTCCAAGCCTGTCACCCCACACTGCCAGCACAGCTTACTACTGCCATGAACAGACCATGTAATCTGAGATCCACCATGATGAGATGAGTGAAGATCCAGGAAGACCATGTGCCAGTGATGCACCCTTGCCCCAAAGGAGGCCAATAGCGTCCTGGGATGCAGTAGGAGTGCTGCCAGCAGGTCAAGAGTGGTGAATCTTCTTCTCTACTCAGCACTGGAGATACATACCTGGAATGCTATGTCTAGTTCTGGGATTCCTAGCATAAATGAGACATGATAGAAAGGAATGAAGAAGAGGAAGCCAGACTGTTTTCAGTGGTGCCTAACAACAGGAAAAAAGACAGTGGGCATAAATTAAAATATTGTCAATTCAATGTGAATAAAAGAGAACACTTTTGTACTGTGAGGACGGTAAAATTTTGGAAGAATTTACCTAGAGAGGCTGTGGAGCATCAATTCTTGAAGATATTCTAGACCCTACTGGGCATGGTTCTGGGAAACTTTTCCTTGGGGTCCATGCTTGAACAGAGGGGTTAGACTAGCTGATCGCAAGAGGTCCCTTCTCACCTAAACAATTCTGTGACTCTATGAAATCCCTCAGGCTGAATAAGAAATTAAATGTAAAGTTGTCCTGTCTGATTGTGCCAGCTATTAGGTTCAGTACATTAAGTAAAATGCTGTGCTACTGAAAAACTAACTATCTATCTATCTATCTATCTATCTATCTATCTATCTATCTATCTATCAGCTGAAGAGGAAACACTTCCCAGCACTCCATGTCTCAAATTTTAAATCTATTAGGTTCTTTGCATTTCCTAATTTCCTTCCTTCATTGCTTAACTTTCTTGTACAGTATGGCTACTACTGTGGATCCCGTTCTGAGGTATAGTCTTCTCAATTTATTGTAGAAAGAAATCTGCATGTCCGTCTCAATGCTATGGATCCTCTAGGTAGCTGGACCTCTGAATTATAGGATTTCATTCCGGATATTGTTTAAGTGCTACAAAATAGCCATATGCATCTAGTAATTTTGCTGCTTCAAAACACATGAACGTAATAGTAAATGCTGATAATGCAGAATCCAGCTAGTGCTCCAAGACAACATGAGGGCAAGCTAAGTCTTACACACTAGATACTTCATATTTTCTCATCAGCATTCACCTGTTCCTGGCAGCCAGAACTGACCAATGTGACAGGAATACTTCACATGATAATGAGTAGCACTACCAAGTGGCAAGGCACACCTAAGCTAGCCAAGATTATGGATTAAGCTTCAAATATTTGGGCTTGATTGATCTGCTGAATGAAGTAATCTTGAAATCAATTTTTCAATAAATAATACAATTACAAGGTCATTGCTCCAAAGAATACGTAGAAACACTACATCTAAAATTGTTTAGGACCATATGTCTGTTATTCTCAATGCTGGTACAATGCAAGTGAGAACAATTTTCATATGCAATCCGAATATTGCCAAAGCCTTTCTGAAGATTTGACTCTATTAATGACTTATATAAAATTAAGTTGTCCCCCATCTCTTCATTGAGACTGGCTGTTCACACATTCTCTTAAGAGTGTTTCCTAGCTAAGGGCTGTATGACTAATACTGTTTATCACCCCATCACAAGACTTCTTTGTTTCCTTTTGAGGATGCTTGTGTTACTACAGTGAGCTCCAAGATCCACTCCATCCATTCTTTAATCTTGAACTATAAACTCTGGTAGAGTTCAGAGACAATTTTAGGTCTCAAGAGAAAGTGATTTCACTTATTTTCATCTAAATTTTTCAAGTACATTCTCTTAGTTTTCCTGTTCTAGCAAAATTTTCATCATGGAACAGACTTGAAACAACCTTTTTTCTTTTCCTTTCTCTTACTTTGCCATTTCATCGTTTTGCCCATATTTTGTTTTTCCTGTTGCAGACAGTCCCATCTTCTCTGGCCGTCTCTGCTTGTCAGACTCACTTCCAATGCAGAGCCCTCCTCCATTCTCTCACTAGAAATATGAAGCTTGATATTTAACATACGGATCTTTGAAAATGCTGGGCATCCTCTAACAGACAGTGATAGATCTTCCCTAGTTTCTACTGGAGTTGAATTTCCTTGGCACCTTCTACTATCATGCCTGTATACTTAGGGCTTTTCCATTTTGGAGCTCAGCCTTCACTACCTTTCATCACTTCTGTTTCTGAGGACTGTCTTTCATGCAGTTCCCATTGCTCTCTTTCAGTCTGCTTAAACTGCTATCTTTAGCTGTCTTCAATTTTAGAAGACTCCAATTTTGTTTGAAAAACTAAATCAGACTTTAGTGGAAAAACTTTACAAGAGCATATATTCATGCATTTGATATTCCAGACTGCCACTGAAATGGGTCTCAGTTTCTGAGTGTCATGATTGCTTCCATGTAACAAGGGTTAAAACAGAGTCATGTGAATAGGAAGCAGACATTCTGCCTTATAGGGCACCAAAATCCTAATAATGTTGATTCAATTAAAGCAGCTACATTTCTTGCTTTTTCATCCCAAATTCCTGGCTTGAAAGCTCAAATGCTCTGATCTTGAATTCCATTCTCATTTCTAGGATAGTACCAGTATGAGAGGAGGGCCACGGAAATAAGCTTTTTCCTTACAGTTGATCAATAGGGAGCATAATTAAGAACTGTAGACCAAATCCTCAACCAAGGTAATTCACAGTGATCTATTCCACCTGCAAATGTAGCTCACAACACAGAACTGCTGTTGTTAACATGTTAAATCAGTCCCAATCAAGACAGAGAAGCTGTATTCTGTGCTTACTTCCCCATTTATACTTCTCTGAATTTTCCTTGATTTGAATGCCTATCCCTCAGGAGACAGAGGCAACCATTTTCTGAAAGAAACAAAAGTTAATTTTAATAGAGGGTCTGCTTGATCCCTCAAAGCAGGTCAAAGTTGGAATAATTATGGGTATCTGACTGATGTTCAGATGCTTGTGTTCCCTGATGAATCTGTAGCTAACTGTATGCGATAGAAATATCTCACATTATTCTTGTGTTTGCCAGCTTGCAGTGTCATTCCAGATGGCAAACACAAAAATAGCACGAAAAATTCTTTCTGAAATTCAGGCTCTAAAAGGATTTTGTTAATCCTACAACAGATTTTCCAAGATGTTCAAACTGTCCATTTCTCACTCACATAAAACATCCCAACAGGAGTACCTTGTAAAACCATTGTTACAGTAAATTTCAGGCCATTACTAATTTGATTACTGGCTACTTACTAAAAGTATATTTATTTCTTCATCACTCCTCCTAGAAATCTACCTCTGCTACATTTTATTCTTTGCTTGATGCTACTTTCATTAGAGTAGGAGTATCTCCGGAGCAATAGAATTGTAAAGGTCTCAGTTGTTAGCATGAAAGTGGGATTGCTTAAATTTGATTACTGTGTTTAATGAAGTGTCACATTTATTTACAAGATGACATGATGAATCACATTACAGTTATTATAAATCAGCTTATAAGAATGGACAAATGGTTCAATAAAGCAATGGATTTACAAATCTAAGATGAACGCTTTTGGGTTCCTTGTCATATTTCCCTTTAAAAAAAAGGGCAATGCACTATTTACTTTAGCCCAGGAGCTAAATTGGCAATTTGTTTTTTAAAAGAAAGAGAGAGGAGAGGTTGTACATTACATTTTGCACTATACTTTCTGTCTCACTGACCAAAAATGTCAGATCATTCACATGGACAAATCCAGTCCACCTCAACATGTTTGTTAACCTTAGAACCATACATGATGTGCAGTTTTGTTCCACCCCTACCAGAAGACTCCTCCCACATCCATACAAGATACAGTATCTCCTGAAAAAAATTGTTTTGCGTGTCGCCTTCATTTGCCTCACTTCTGGGCCTTTAATTTGGATTCAAATCACCCCAAAGTCCTAAGATTAAAATAAAATTTTATCTGCTTGCCTTTTGACACTTTCAACACCTTGACTTGTCTGACAACAGTGATGTGAGTTGCCCCAAGCCTGAAGAAAATCAAAAAGTAAATAACCATCCATCCAGCACCCCCACCCCCGACTCCCCAGCTTTGGAGTCTTCATTAAAAAGGTCTTAGTTCACTTCGATATGAAGGAAATTGGCTCATTTGTGTGTTACACTCTCTCCTTCTCTCTCTCTGCCTGACTTGCAAAGGAATTTGCTTGAAACATTTTTTTCAGTGCATTTCTGTTTATTTGTGTTTGCCCTGCAGAAATGCTAATGCAGGTTCATTGCATTAAACAGGCCTGATAACGTCTGAGTGCACTCACATATGTGTAGGCTGAAAAACAGCCACGTCCAGAGGAGGAGGGGGGCTGAGGAAGACATGTGTGTGTTTTGGGGTGTGGGTACACATGAAGCAGGGGAGGCTTTCAAGTGGTTGAGCTCCGGTTTTTGTGCCACATCTGCATTTTGCCCTGTTTGAGTGACAGGTGTACATGGATGCCACATTGGCTGCCAATATGCTATGAGACCATGGTAACAATCGCTCATCTCTGGGGAGCTATGCTGCCTCGTTCCTCACTATCAGACATGAAAGAAATAATTTCAGGTGCCAGAAAAGGAACTGTGATAAAAGAAAACGTTTCGGCTTTCATGGCACTAGAGTTTGCCCTGAGGCAACAGCTTTGATAAAAAAAAGTGTCTCTTTCTTTACATTCACAATTAATCCATGATTATCTACAAGCAATCCTTTGCCCTATAGGATACTGACAGAAAAGTTGTTTTTTCTTTTTTTTTTAATTCCTTGTACACTTCACCTCTGTTTTTTCCTGCTACATGCACCTATTGTATCATGCAAATCTTTAAAACCTGCTGAAGCTAGATACAGCTTCCCACCCCCACTTTAGGAAGTTATGTAGATATCAGACATATCTGTGTAGAATTGCTATTGTTAGCTGAAGTATTAGCATATAATGTTGCTTCAGTTGTATATTTAAGAAAGATATGAAAGAGTGCTATTATAACAAGGAAAGTTGAACGAAGCCCTTTTCTGCACTCTCCTGTGTCATCAGCCAAAATAAAGTTTTGGTATGTTTTAAAGAGCAAAACAGTATAAAAAACATTCAGAAGACAGTATTATCCCTGTCTGCATGAGTTTACTTTCACTTGATATTGGTTGGATCCAGCATTTATTGTGTCCATCTGATATCAATAAGACCATGCTTCACTGTTGAGGTCAGGTCCTGGAGACCAAGGAACACGAGAGGTCACAGCGTAAAACAAATAACACTGGGGCTTTGACCCAGGCAGCCTCACTTTCCCCTTGTGCTTCTGTGAGTACTGGGAACACTCAGCCTCCTCCACAAAATCTTCACTGCTCAACCTTGTAAGGGAGAATAAGGGGGACTTAAAGTCCCATCCCCAAGCAGCCATTCCCCACTAGTCAGACTTCTGCCCCTTGAACCCACAAAGGGAAAGAGGGTCTCTTGGGTGCCTAAAGCACAGTTGCCCCTACACAAGTGCATGTATACATGCATACATATACATATGTATACCTATAGGTGGGCCGAGCGCGGCTCCTCTGCTAGCAGAAGGCAGCCTGGCACAGCACACCCCACCTCATTCTGGGGAGTGCCTGGACCTTACAGACCATGCCTATTCCTCGGGTTCTCTGAGATGCAGACTGGGGCTCTTTTTCAGGTTTGTACAGGCAAGATGGTGCCTAACACAAAAAAAGGTTCAAAATCACAGAGGTAATAGCTGACCAGAATTTATTTTGGGCCCAAATATTTCTGCCACAAGTCCAGTGTCTTCCCCTTTCCAGTCCTGGTGTTCCATGTCCCAGACCACACTTCTTCTCAGACAGACCAAGCCAGATCTGTAGGGACTTTTAAATGCCTAATTAGGTTTTCACCCTGATTAAGCACACATTGTGAATCTAACCTTATGCACTTTCATTTGGGCTTCCGGAAGGGATGGAAATTTTACATATATAGACCTCCACACCTCTTTGCATCTGTTTCTGTATCAGAAACGTGGCAATGTTTTGCCTAATCTGAAAACAGATATAAAGATCTTTGCAAAAAGTACCAGGAATTGTTTTAGAGCCAATGTGACATAGCCATCACTAATAATGAGAGTTCAGATTTCTCTACTCAATTATCTCAGTCATGGTTGACTTCTTGAGCCCCTCCCAGCCTTCAGGATTTATACTGGCAACTCTTAGATTGCAATAAGGTTGATTCCTTCATGTTACTTATTTCAAGGTTTTTTAAGGGGTACAGTGACATAGCTCTCCTACAGCAGATCAACTTTGGCAAAAACTGTCCACCTACAGGGTCTAGTAATTAAGCAGTTTGAACAAGGTAATGGAACAAAAAGCCAGGAAAATTACTGAACTCATCAGCTACCACAGATGCAGAAACTCTGTGTTTCTATTTCCCATTTTTCTCCATTTAGATCTATCTGTCCATATGGATGGATGTCTCTTTTTGTTTATCACTTTCTCTCTTTCTTCATTTTTTTTTCCCCCGCATCAACATGCATCATTGTCCTCCCCATGAACAGTTTCACGTTGCTGTCTTCCGACTAACCCAACCAGCAATATTTTCAACAATGGGCTAATTAGTGGAAAGCAAGAAAAACAGTCTGAAGGATAATAATAAACAGACTGGAGAGATGAAAGATTATTAGGGAGCAAAGCCCTAACACAGTATTACTAAGTTACATACTTATTGCTCCCTTGCTCTAGCAAGCAGCTGCATAAAGCTAGGTAGATTTTCTTCTCAAACAAAGCTAAGGGGAGGAAAACAAAGCAAGACTTCTGTGTGTATGTTGGTACGTGTTTCAGGGGGGAAAAAAATCAGGACATTGTGAGCAAACTGGCTTTGCAATGGATCGACAAGGGTTTATTATTCTGAGCAGCACTCAATCAAATGTGGCCCCTATGAACAGAGAGTAATGTTGGCGAATCATCCTGGGGGCTTTTTTTCTGTGTGTGAGTGGTATCCATCTGTCAGCTGTCAGTGCCAGTGAGAGATATACAGAGCTGTCACTTCTTGTCAGCCAGCATTTGTGAGGCCTTTTGCAGCTGCTACACAACACATACTGTCCTTATTGAAGGCCAACAAGGAGTCTTGGAGAAGATTCTGCTGGGTAGGGTGAAAAGGGGAAGAAAGATGTCAGGACCAGTCTAGGAGAACAGCCTTGACCCATCAAAATTTTTCAACTTCCCTCTCAAAATCCTATTCTTTTCTGAATATTAATGATAATAAAAGGCAGATGGAGAGCTGAGGAAGTGGCACAGCTATATTCTCTGCATTTCGAGATTCAAGGCACGACTTGTGCTCCCTTTGGTACCTCTGGAACCTGTAATAATAAGCATGGTGGGATGTGGGTGGTGACACATTCCAAAGAGGCCAGTATTGTATCCTGAATGAGAGAGGGAGACAAACAGTTATTCCTCCAAGGAAAAAAAAATTCCCATCTATCACTCTCAAGATACACACACACACACACACACACACACACAGAAGAGAGATGTGCGTATGTGAAAAACTTAGATGCATATCCACACTTTTAGAAATGTTGGAGTTGTGCTGGGCTTGTGCTGAATTTAGGGCTAAACCAAAACCCAGGTTCCAAGGCACTGAAATCTTGCCAACTGTTTTCTGAAAATGTTGGCTCCAAATGTCAAAAATCTCATGAGATCAGCTGTTCTTCTGAATTTTCCTCCACCATGGGCTGTATCAGAAAGAGCTCCAGAAAATAAGAAGCCTTTTTGCTTTGTGATCTACTGCAGATTTATAGTATTGATAAGGACCAAAGTTTTGCATCCAGCCCATTTGATTTCACGTATTATCAATCGTAGATGGAACTGAAATACTGTTTTTAAGTAAAGGATCCCAATTTTAGAATAATATTATAAATGTGTAGGCATGCCAAATTGGTTTTTATCATTTAAAAATTATAACTGTTTAAATCTGTAGAGAACAATTTGGTTTGGTTTATATGTTTACAGCTGCTTTGCAGGACTAGGAGGAATAAGTGTACATGGAGCTGGGAAGTGCTAAATTCTACTCTTTGCTTTTTCGTCCAATTCGCCTCAAGCTAGCTGTGTCAATTCTCTACCTGTTTCCCATTTGGTGATAACATTTCATTACCACTCTCACAAGAGCATCAAGTTGATGGATCTTTCAACCAACCTTTGAACTTCAAAAGATCTCTACAGGTACAAATCTGCCCTGAGTATGCCATGACACCAAGTTGTGTGATTCTGATTGTGGGTTCACAATGCAAAGCTAGATACTTAGCCCTAGTTCTGCACCAGTGTTTTTGCAAGGGTGGAAGATTAAGTGATGTTTACAATTTTCAGAGTTCAATGCCACTTTGGACACAAATAAGTCATCATTTAAACATAAGATCTCATGCCAGATAATTTTCTTTTAGAAACAATTTTGCTCTTATGATGAGATCTTTTCAAGAAATTTAGAAATTCAGGATTAAAAGATGCAATCAAGGGTATTGTAGCAAGTGTACATAAATCAGTGAAGTCTTGTTCAATAACTAGGGTTTGTACATACTACATAAACCTGATAACATAATAACAATATCTATGAAATAATAATTAGATAATAATATATAAAAATATAAACAATTAATTGTAATTATTTTATATGCTTCCGTTACTTTACATGTAAATGAAAACGTGTAACACTAAAACTTACTCAGACTGGATAATTGTATTGCTTCGCATTTTTGACTAGGGTGACTGGTTTTCTCAGGCAGACTTCTATTGTTAAGCCCAAGCAGCAAGTAATTCACTGATTCATTTTGTGCCTGTAGAATTACTTTTTATTTAAAAGATGCAAAAAAGATGTATAATTTAGCTTAGGGTTGCTTGAAAGCCTGCTCTATTTAGTTACCAGTTTCAAACACATATGGTATAACTCATATTGCTGCAAGTAAAACAAGACTGACTGTTGAATGAGCATAACACTGTAATAGCAGAATGTCTGCATTTAGCCCTTTAAACTCAGATCTGCTTGCAAGCCAAAATCAAATGCGAAACAATTAGTGCCTGCCAGAAAATGATTTCCCCCTTCCCCCTGAGAAAATCCAAAAATGCAAAAGAAAAAGAAGAAATTTTCAGATGAAATCTATTAATTTTATTGTGGAGAGGCTTTTCCAAGGACTCATGGGAATTGTAGTTCATATGCCTCATGACCCAATTCCTTTCCAATTACTTAATCCCTTAATAGAGCATCTCTTGCCCTTAGTTTCCCCTACATCCTTCCATGAACGGTTTTGCCATAACATTAAGGATCACACCATTTGTACAATAAAAGATACAGGAAACTCCATAGGAGGAATGCCATCCATAAAAGACAGAGTAAAGTTTGTGACTCTGAACAACTTCTGCCAAGCCTTGTGGCAAAGTTCTGAAGTCTTGGCAATTTTGTGATTTTGATAAGAAATTGCATATAAAAACTGTCCTCTCTGAGTTAAAATCTAAAGCTTATCATGCTGCAGACTATTAAAGCTCAGGATGCTCCTCAATTTTGTATTCTGTTTTGAATCAGAATAGCTAAAATTCTGGGGAGTCTGTTACGATGAACCCCTTAAATAAACTCTATTGGGTGAATGACACAGAAATCATACTGCCAAAGCATGCTACAACTGAAATATTTCAACATTTCTTGTGAAAGTTATAAGTATGCAAAAAAATTCTAGTTTCACAGAAGTGATCACTTCCTCCTGAGCCCCTGCTAGTGTGCTGCGTTATGGCCTTTGTCAGCTGAAGCACAGTTTGCTGGGTGATCACAGAGTACTTAGAAAATAATACCCTTTCCTTGGGGGAGAGCAAGAGAAACACACTGCTTCAGATAGGGGTGGTGAGAGGAACATGATAGGCATTATTGTGATTAGAAAGAAGAGTGGATCTCTATAAACATATGTTATTCTTGGTTTTGGAAAATTGCAAGCCTGAACTAAATTGGAGTTGAGACAGAGAAGTTTGTTTACAGCAACTTGTTGTCTAGCATCTATTCTGAAAATTCTGGTGGGCACAAGGACACTTTTTCTGTGTTGCAATCAGAAGAGTATGGTGATATCAGTAAAACTGTTTTCCTGTTAGTGATAGATTTACATATCCCATACCTCTCTAAACAAGACTAGAAGGATCTTGTACCCTTTTCAGGCCTCAACTGTTGTTATCAAACTTATGACTCTTCTGTCTCAATTCTTTGTATAGTTGTTAAGTTTGTTATTGGGCATTTCCCCAGCCTGCTTACACCACCTATATTTCAAAAATGGATTTTATTTCCTTCTAGTTTCTCCATGCTTCTCAGGTTTATATGCTGCCTCTGCTGATCTTGACTTCACTTTCCCTTTTGCATCCACTTGGACTTCTGCCCTGCCTTCCTAGCAGATGGGCCAGCAGAAAAGATGGACCAAAAAAAAAGCTGTGTAGGGCAGCAGCCAGACATGGTGTAGGACAGAACATGTTCCCAAACAAGAGAGAGATATGTCACAACAGTGTCCATGGCTCTACAGTTGGACCACAGAGGTTCAGCTGTCAGGGCACCAAGCCACCTGTGCCCATAAACCTTTGTAGATGCTGTTTGGTGACCTGCTATTTGGTGTCTCCGCTGTTCCAGGCATGAGGAAAAGGTGGAACCAACTCTGGAGACTGGCTACAGTCTTGCACATCATCTCATTTTCTGACTGGCAAAGCTGTACAGGATCAGCAAAATCAGGCAATCAGAGCTTAGCACAGCCAAAAGAGCTTCCCTGGCCTTGGCATCCAGAGCTTCAGAGGATGGTGTAGAAATAATGTTCCCCCACACGTCCCACTAACAAACCTTCAGATAACCTTGTTGAAGACAGAATCAGGTAACTTGCAAGAAACCAGAGTAATACAACAATTTCAAGAAGTATTGAAGACAAGAAATAGATCACTTAGCATAGGCATAAATCCAGTAACATTAGGAATTAGCAGGATCCCAAAGGAAGAAATCAACTAAACTATTTGATCAGTAAATTGAGACCATCAGATTAGCTTTTTGTCACCCACAGTAGCAGTTTCGGTTTCCAGCCTCATCCAGGCAACACAAGTGAACCACCACAGGAGCTCAGTGAGGAGCAGGACTTGTGCAAAGCTGTGAGGATGAGAGGGGATAATTACAGGACACAGACACAGATCCAACATACATGTCTGATTGACAGTGCCAGAAGCTAAGAGGACTACTGCTTCTGGTAGCATTTCCCTGAAGGTAGCGCTGTCTAGTGAGTACTCACAGATTTCCTCATCACTTGTTGATAAATATGAGAAAAATGGAGAGAAGGGGTACCTTGTGGCTTTCAGATGCCTTCTGCCTTCAAAGGAAAAAAGGAGAACAAAGGATCAGAAGTTTTGTCTAAGATTGAGCTGATGTATGCCAAATTACACAAGTACACACACTTTAGAGGGAGTGACCCCAAGGAGTGGTAAAAAGGGCAGAGTCTTCAAAACATAAATGAGCAACCATCTACTTCAGACATCCCAAAACAGAAACAAGCAGGATCCTTTGGATTGCATAGTGTCACCTACTATTCAGCATTGCTTAACTCCTGGCTTTGTGAGAGAGTTTCCAGTTGCTCAAAACACTAATAAACTTTATTCACAGTGGTTGACATTTTCCATGCCTCAGGCTAAGTGCTTGTGGAATAGTGAGCCAAAATGTGGTTCAACTATTTCTAAGTATTCAGCAGTCATGCTTATAGCTTGAGATTTACCCAGCTTCATCCTTTGCATTGTGGCCAAATCAGTTGATGAGGCTCAGACACATGTGCATGTCCATCAGCTTGAGACATGGATATGTGTTTGTACCATCTAGAATGTGATATTGATATAACTCTTGATAATATGTGACAGTTTAAAGAGTTTCTTTGGCTTGAGTTTGAGACTGACAAAGTCATTAATATTTCAAGTTAATCACAGGCCAACACCTCATCAAACATTTTGTTGGTGCAATGCTAAAGAGAAAAGCCTAAAAATATTAAGATTTTTTTTTAATATATATTGCCATATTTATAGTCTTGTTTTTTCTTTGGTTTTGAAGTCAAATTGTATCACTGAAACATTCAGATAGTCACAGAAGGAGAAAAATATTAGCATGTTTGAAAATACCCTCTAAATCATTGAAGATAGCTTTTTCTATACAGTAAAAATATGTTGTGAAGATCTGTAACCGAAAGGTTAAATTTGTTATCAGTGTGCTGTAGTAATCAAGAAGCAACTACTAAAACACAGGAAATTCTGACTTAAACCTTAACTTAAAAGGAACATGAGATAGATGTCAGGCCATGACTTCAAGGAATAAGTGTTAGCAAGATTTATTTGGCCCAATTAATCCTATTCAAATCTAGTGTAAGCCAACAGAGTTTTTAAAGTTAGTGATAAGAAACCACTGCTATGTTGGATAGATAAGAAACACTGAGTTTTGTTTTACTCAGGTTGTCCAAAGAAACTGAGGTAAGATGGCTTGGATATCTTAATTAGTAACTTTTATCACTGTAGAAATTTATATTCCTTTTTTTCGTTTTCTGCCTATTTAAAAAGACGTGGTTTGTCTTTCTTGATCTTAAGCTGGGCACAGCTTCATTTTATCAATTTTATGTTTTCCCTGAATTTACTTTTCTTGATTTTCTTCCTACTATTTCAAAATGTCATTTTATTACTACATTTTCCTTCTGTGAATGTGACACTATATGAGAGCAGGAGCAATATTTAGGGATGAACCAGTCTTTGTGTGATTTCCAGATCCTTCCCATTCTGGAGACCTGTGCAGTTGTTCAGTTCCAGCAGGGTGTTGCATGGAAGTCATCCACACTTTTTGAGGTTCAGATTCATACTCTGAGGTGCTTTCCTATTAGTGAATAAGCAACAGTGAATAGGTGAATGCAGACTGAACAAAGGCAAGAGAAATCCATGCTTGCTGAGAAACCATCTGAAGAGTCATCATAAAATTTTTTATAGCAGCTTATACAAAATTTATATAATTGTATTACATTTATTAGATTTGTATCATGATATTTTTTTTTCAGGAGTCTAAAGTCCAATGCAGACACACACAAAAAAAAGAAGTGGAAAATAATGTATACATATCAGCTTAACTTCACTTGAAACATATCTGAACAGCTGTCTCCCACATGAAGTGTTATTCTTCTTAGTGATTGCCAAAAAGAGAAAGAAAAGCCAGGGTATTAGTGTACAGGGCATTCTAGATTTTCCTGGCACTACAGTAGAACAAAGAAATAAAAAAGTGGTGCAAAAAAAAAAAAAA
>VXBX01008609.1:1223664-1299681 GCA_013400415.1 Scytalopus superciliaris
GTTTTGTGTTCTTAAAATGAAGACTATGAATGTCTGTTTCAGGACAAAAATAAGATTTGTAGCTGAAATGGTCCCATGTTTTGCTTGAAATATGTCATCGTGTTCTGAGTGTCACATGATGCCTGCATTAACTTATGCTGCATTAAAGTGCACCCCTTTGTTTAACACTTACAAACATTATATCAGAAATATTTTTTTAAAAAAGGAAAGAAAATAACTACAGTTGAGAGAACACATCAGGGAGATGGGGCTGGAAGGAGCTGGAGAACTATTGTGTTACAAAATGACATAATGTGTTAAAGGACCTTTCACAAAGTGAGAGTAAAGTTTTTTAATAAAATATGAAGGTTATATAACATTTCCTAATGAGGAAATCAATAACTTTTTTTTTTCCTCCCTCTTCTTTTTCTCCTCCTTCTTCCCTCTTTTTGGATGTTTTCCAGGATGTCTGACCATGGAAATCATGTACAGGGTTTTTTTCAAAGGCAATTCATACTTGACATGGTTTTTGTTTTTGACTAGTGATGAGAGATGTCATCTTCTTCCTGTCATATGCCATGAAGCATTATGTGGAGATACCGCAGGATGTTTTGACTGAAAAGATGGTCTCTTTTCTTTTAACTATGTTCCTGTGGTGTGTCTCAGTGTATGTTTCAGAAATCTTTTGTCCACTTTAAGGTGTTATGGGTAACAGACACAAAAGTCTCTGGCTTGAGGTAGTGTAGCTGCTCCTCTCCTGGCAAAACACTTTTCTGTGAATGTGAGGGAACACAAGAGATTTGTGAGAAGTGGAGGAAAACATTCAGCAGAAGAAAAGATAGTTACAAATAGACTTCAACTGGTGAAAATTTAGCTGAAAAAACATATTGGTTCAAATTTCATAGAAACCTCTACACATAAAAAACGTCAGACTGAATAGGGAACATTGCTGTATTTAGTCATCTAATTTAAACAGTGTGTTTTTTCAAAAATAAGAAAAAAGTCAATCTGGTTTGCTTAGTTAGGTGAACTCCCATGCTGACAGCCTATTTATCTCCTTGTCAGGTTGCTCCACAGTTGCCTCTGTGACTTCACCTACATGAATCTGGATTCCCAGCAAGACCTCCCAGAGATCACCTGCAGGACCTCTTCCCATCTTTACTTTAAATTGCTTCTGTCATGTCCAGCTGACTGTATGTAAACTTCCTATTGCTTCACCCTTACCTTCTGTCAGCTTCTGTCACCACATTTAGATGGCAAACTCCTTGGAACAGAAACCTCCCTTCTTGAATGCTTGGCAAGCGCCTGGCATACAGTATGGACTATTATAAATATATAACAGTAACTCCAGACTTTATGCTGTGTATGTATTCACACCCAATGGGGTGCAATATCCACACCTAGGCTGAAGAAGGTGTCTCTCAGTTGTGTTCACAGTGGGTCAGAAGAGGGTGAGGAAAAGAAAGTAAGTTGCAGGTGGGAAGGGATAAGTCACATGAAAATTTGCATTCAATGAAAACTTTTGTGAATGTTCCCCCTTTAATGGCCTTTCCTCCTCCATTCTTTCCCTTTCCCATGTATCTGACCTGGATATTTTGCAACAGAGAACAGTTTTGAAATTCATGCCTTATTCTCACTCACACGAACCACCAGCAGCATTGGGTTAATCAGTCTAAAAAGGCCTCGGTCTTAGAAGTCTTGTAGGTCTAAAAACATAAAATAAACTTACTTAAACCTTCTCTTTGGAATAGCTTGCTCCACTCCCTAACTCCACACTGCTTATTTTGTAAGTCCTAGATCAAATTTTCTCTCAGGCTACTGGAAAGTCCCGTAAGTCCTTCCAGAGTTAGTTTGTCCAGCATCAGTAGAATTTGTGTAAACAACACAATGGTTAAACACTTTGCAGACTGCAGAGTGGCAGCAGCACCTTGTGGCTGGTAGGAATTCAGCCAGGTCCCACAGGGCATCCCACCAGCTCCTGGGCCCTTGGTTGCCTTGGAGAGCATGCAATTTCATAACACCAAGTTTGCCCTTCATGGGATAGCCACTCTGAATCTCAGGGCCATATCCAGAACTGAAGAAAAAAAGTCAAAAGTACTCCAGTGCCTGATGACATATAAAGCTGGCTGGCCTCCATGTGAAATGCTTCCCAGCAGCAATGCAGGATGTCCACTTGATGCCAGCCATGGCTGGGAAACAGGGAATCAGGGAAACAGTTTCGTGACTGATTTAACGTTCTACACACCAAAGCTACATGGAAACCCATTGGGGTTGAAGCCTTAAGCTTCATCTTAACACAGAAATAATAATGGGACACAGAGAAGATTGCCTCTGAGGTTGTAAGTCAGAATCCATCTCCCAACAGAGTCACTCTGGCTAGTAACGCAATGCAAGAATGTCAAATTATTGGAATCTTTGTCAGAGGTCAACTTGTATTAGAACAGCAACTCAACAGATATAGGATAAATACCTCTTAATAACAGATGAAGGCTGATACTTTGCCGGTACTTCACTCTCCAAACATTTGTCTCTGCTGTTCTCCTCCTTGGGTGAGCATGGGCATCAGGCTCTCCAGTGTGGAGTTCAGCTTAATCACAGACCCACATGCAAGTACTGATGGCATCTCTGCAAGCTCTGCAGGATCAGTGGCACTGGTTTTGGTTAGTGAGGTTTTATACTTCCCATCTTCAGCTTTGAGTTTTGGAATAAAATCTTTTCAGGATTTTTTACTGACTTTTTACTAGCTTTAAATCACAATCAGGATTTTTTCTGGATTTCCACTGAAAAATTAGAATGCCCAGGACTACTCAGTTTTTGTTTATGAGAAAATCATCTGTGCCTCCAAATGTAAAAAAAATGTTTACTCAGGCCATAGAACTCCTTAGCTACCCAGACCCAGACAACTAAGTCTGTGGTGCAAATGATTACAGTTCATCAAAAGTAGTGGGGGTGGTTTGGATGAGGTGATCCAGTCCAATCCTGTTTCTGCAAGACTGAAGAAATTTGCCCAAAAGTGGAAGTGAAAAAGGCACAAGCTTAGAAGCAGGTAAAGTTTCCCTACTGACCCATTTACCTGCAAATGTTGGTTGCTGTTCTTGATAGCCCAAGGACAATGTACTCCTGACCTGCTTTTTTCACTTTCATTTGTTACCTACTTGTCAGATTCAAAGGAAAAGAAATGTCTGATGCATTCTCTGTATGGGCCAAACGCTTCCTTAAAACAGCTTCATTCTTGAAGTATATCTTGCACAGATCTGTGGGCTGAAGGATCTGAACTCTAAACCAAAGTACTGGTGCTGAAAGGGTAGATTAAAGGGCACAGAATCCATCTCCCAAATTTCTCCGACACCAAGTGCATTAATTGATATTTATTTAGAGAAGTGTGTGATGGCCTCTAGTGGTGCACACTGTTGATAAACGCTGAAACATCACAGCTTCTCTCCTCTCTTTGAGTGGCACTGGAACAAAAGCATTCTGGATGTACTGACACCGGTATATTGCTGCCATTTGAGTAACAAGACAGCCCAGTGACAGACGGGCCTGTTCTGTTTATAGCACTCTCCTTCCCCTCTCCTCCATGCGCTGAGGAGGAGGTTGCACAGCACACTGGGAGCAAGTGCACAAACTGATATTTAGCAGTGACACATTAAGTACTACAGATTTCCTGCAAATGCACCACCATGTTCCTGTGTCCAGCATCAGGGAATAACAACAGACTGACTTCATCCCAGTTTTCTTTTCCTGTTAAGCCACCAGGCTCACACTATGGTCAGAAACAAAAATCCTGATTTGGTTCTTTTTTTGCTGTGAGGTTCCACACCCCACCCCACCCCACCCCCCCGGCCACAATATATTGTTGGCATCATCAGATCAAGACCATGACAAGAAAATCACGACTGTAGGACATTTCCTCCCAGCTATCAGATGGACTGAACCTCGACAGCACAAACATGCCGAGGCTTCTTGCTGTGAGTGCAGCCTCTGCCATTACTACGGTGAACGTGATAGCCATTAACTAATCGTCATCAGAAAAAATATAGTGCTCTCTCCCTCCTCCACTGCACACTGAAGCACATACCGTATAAACATCATAAAGGACACAGTGAGAGAGAAAAAACACACTAGAGGCCATACAAAACCACATATAACCCCGATCTGAGAAGAGACTGTTATTCAAAGCAGTGAAAGCTTTCATATACTGTATGGCCATAGAGTCGGATGTTTTCTCAACAGTTTTCTAAGCAATAATACATAGATAAAGAGGCTGGAATCTGCCATCCCTTTTATAACATATGCACGTCTATTTATGAAGACACTTAAGCATGGATTTAGTAAGTCCGAGACAAAGCTCTAGAGGCGGCTGTCTCTTTAAATCCGTCTCCTACCAAGTGAAATTTGTGGCCCTGATGAATGGCAGAGCAGAGTCATCCATAAAAGGGCAGAGGAAAATCACACTCATTTGCATACAGTAATTATTCTCTGAATCGGGCCACCTTTATTGCTGCCAGAAAATCTACTGTCAGCATCGCTCTATAGATCATGTTGGAAAAGCCAGCAGCTGAGGAGCGGGGTGGTGGCTTGGGACCGACCGGCTGGCACCCCGGCCATCCTTGCCACTGGGGCAGGATGTTCTTTGCCTCACTCCCCATCCTGGGTACCTAAAGATCCATCTTTTGGGTTCTGTGTATCTTCAGCAGCATAGCAGCATAGTAGGAGGGTGAATATTTGGACACGGAAAATAGCAAAGTGGTGGGAACCATGAGGAGTGGCTGGGGAGGTTCCCAACTGCATCAAGATAGACTGGATACTTTTTTCCCCATTTTTGTTTCCCAAATGACATCTTTAGAGGAAAATAAAATAAAATAAAATAAAATAAAATAAAATAAAATAAAATAAAATAAAATAAAATAAAAATAAATTAAAGAAGCAACATTGTACAGGCACAGCAGCATCACATCACCTTATTGGTATGCTACCTATGCTTATGCTCCTCTTTGGCTCTACATCAGTGAGCACTGGGAGATTAAAAAAGGGAATAGCTGACTGACATTTCAGCCTGCTGGCAGGAGAAGTAAGAGGGGAAAGGGCACAGCCAGGGACTACACCGGCAAAACCCAACCTGAAAAACAATCAAAGATCTATGAGGCCAGATTCTCATCACAGCACAAACAAACCTGCCATCAGTCTGGGACTTCTCCCCTAGGTCTTCTCCTGCTGTGACCGAGCAGAAGGGTCCCAACACACAGCATGGAAACAGAGCTTATTCAGGTACCATTGGATAGCTTTAAGAGAGCACTTTCCCATCCATTTATGCCTGTCTATTTATGATGCTACCAAGGAACTGAAGTCTGATAGAAGCTCAGTAGCAAGTATGTCCTTGGCATGCATCCAGTTGTGATCACACTTCTTGTGAAACCAAAACCTGACAAGCAGCAACACTGACTCCCAGTAGTGAATCACAAGGATGAGAGCAGTTTGGAGCTGGAAGTGGTAACAACAGCTTTGGTGCCAGTGCTGCAATTTGCCACACGCTGGAGCAGGGCTTCCAGCTACAATACAACCCGATATAAGTGCTCTCAACCACAGTAATAGCTGAGATAAAAGACTCATGGTTCTCATTTTGCAGGACCTGTCCACCAGTTCAGGTGTGTTTGCACTGCAGTTTTGCATATGCCCAAACTCACAATCAAATGTGAATTCAAATTTCCTGGTCAAGGTGACTGCAAGACACTTCAGGGAGGCACTATGGATATGGGTTTCCCATGAGGGTGGATGCAAGAATTAATTGGAGAAGTGTTATCCTATGGCACGGTGGCACTCCTTGGCATCATCAGTTAGACAATATTTGGTGGAATATTGAGTCCTTCCTTAAAAGAATGCAGTGCTGTTACCCATAAGGCAAGTAACAATATGAGACTGAAATAAAAATCTAGAAGTCCTGTTTTCGAATATCACAGCCTGCATCTTCTGTTCTGTCCTGTCCTAGGAGGTCTACACCTAGAGGCAAAAGAACTGAAAGGTGGTGAATTCCCAAATACCACAGTAGTGTTGCTTGCATGTTATGTTAGTGAAAAGTTTTGTTCATCATTATCAGTGGGTACTGGAAACACTCAGTATGAGAACATGGACTAAGAAGTACAGTAGAAACTCTGGGGATGAGAAGTGTTTTAAAACATGACCTGAACAAACCTGATCCAAATTCTGCTATAGACAGAGAATTAGTTGATCAAAATTCTGTCTGACATCACTGAACATAATTTTTACTTGGTTGACTGGAAGCATCCTAAAGTTGCAATTTTTCTCTACACTCCTACCTTGATTAAGAGACAAATCCAGGACCTAAAGTCTTCATTTAATTTGTGATCTAACCAAACACTTTGGATTTCCAAATGTCCACCAATAGAAAAAAGCTGTCTTCCACCTTTTTTTATGGTGAAGGCAAAATGAAAACTTCATGATACAATGCAACAGCTTTTCAACGTTTCCAGCAGTTCTTTCAGCATTATCATACCATGCAGACATGGAGTTACTGAGAGACTGCTTAAGTAAGGATGTCTGCTATCCAATCAGAACTACTGAGCTGTAACAGATTTTGTTAGTGACCTGTTTTGTGCTTCAGATCTATAGCAAAACTTTCAGTCAAAGCAGAACCTAGTTTTTTCCCCAATAAGTCAGAGGTGATGGAAAGCCACTTTGAATTAGACAGTATTTGCTGTTCTCAGGTATATAAACATTATTTAGGTATAAATATAGAAAAACGTCTGCAAACTACCATGGCTTCATGAATCTTCATTGGCCTATTTAAAATAGACTGCATCAGCACTAATTTTTTCCTTTGCCCCTTCTCTGATTCCTCAGGAAGGGAGAATAACATGCCAGAGCAAGAGACCTAGTCTAAAGCAAATTTCTGCTGACCAAAACATGTTCTGCCATGTACAAGAGATAGGCTTTTCCCTTGATCAGGCTGGCAATAGAGCATTTTGCAAACATTAAATTAACTTAAATAAGAAGCAATAGAAAGAGAAAGAAAAAGGAAAGGAAAGAAAAAGAGAAAAGGAAAGTCGGCATTGCTGAACAGTGATACTTCGCTTTGCCTAAAGCTCTGTCAAAGTACCTGACCCCTGACAGATCTACAGTAAAATCATTTAAATGATGTAAGGGATATAAATTTTTTTAAGCAAGTGGCACGAGCTCATGGCTTTGCTGTTTATTAGAGGGTGAAGCTTCCAATATTGGCTTGCTGAGATGAGCACTTATAAAACCACACCGATATATGTGTTTGCATTCCTCTTAGGGTAAAAATTTGTCAGAGAAGAAAGGCATTAAACCTGTCACCTCAGATAAAGATCAGATGTTTGATTTCAAACAGAAGAAAGCAAACACTCCACAGTAGGCTCCATTAACCCCTTGAGTACCCCACCAAAACTGCTAGATGGGACAGGCAGTTGTTGCTGCCCGTGTCGCTGACTTGCAGCCACAGAGTTTCCTTGGGGAACACGTCAGCTACGTGCTATTTCTTTCCATCCTCCCTGTCTCTCCAGCAGTTACAAAGCAGAGTGCATCTGCTGCTGCAGAAAGGGGTGCTGTTCAAAACAGAAACTAGGTTAGATATTTGTTCATGGTCCTGGTGCCCCTTGCTGGGTCTGCTTTTATTAAAAATATACTTTTAGGGCATCTGAAGGGGAAGCAGTGCTTGGATCCTCTCCACTAAAGTGAGAGACCTAAGGTATTTTGGAGATCTCTGTTATTTCTGTGGTAACAAGAAGCTGCATTTTTTGTATCCTTTTTCTCCCTTACCATATATCCACACTACAGCTATTGAAAATTACCACTGGCATGGCATTACACTCTGAACTAAAAGTCTCTGGCAAATCTACCTGTTGTAATACCTGAAACCTTCCTATAGGTAACTGGCTTAGAGTGAAGTGAATAAACTTTACCAAAGAAGAAAAGAGAGAGGAAAAAGCAGAAATCAGCCTCTGGTTTCTAAACACATTCATTCATAAGTCAGGGGTTAAATCATACAAAAGAGGGGTGTAATAAGAAGTGCTAATAAATGTTTTCACCTGGAAAATATGACAAGGAGTGTAACTATGAGGCAAACTTTTATGGTCTCCAGTTTGAGGCAGATCGTGTGGAACATTTGGAAATATGTGAGATCATGCCACACAAGTGTTTGCTATATTAATCAAACAGCACAATAGTTGCCTGGATACCCACATCATTTCATCAGCTGTGGTGGCCTGTTACCAGTTTTCAGAAAATGAAATGTGACCCCTGAGGACTGTAATTGGGTGAGTATAGTAATTTAGGAACGTTCAGGGGATCTGGAAAATCTGTCCAGCCAATTCACTTACAGCCGGCCATGGCAGAAGGGTATTTCAACACCGAAGAATCATGCAAGTTGCCTATTATCATTGCTGATACCCAGTTCCTTTCCATTGCCTGTTTGCTGCTTGGTGCCAGTTACAATGAACTCCAGAGTCCTAATGAGCCTAGAGATAATTTTGTTTAACGAAGGATTAAGGCAGTGCTTTGGAATACTTGAAAAAAAAGGGCAGGAAAAAAAAAGCCAGTTCTGTGCTGGCAGAAACTGTGGTGCATTTGCAATATAAACTGCTGTATACTCTTACACAGAATGCTTGTTGTGATACAACTTGAAACAGAAAGGGCGGTGATCTCATATTTTAGTGCAGCAGGCAAAAGTCCTTCTGAATGAATCCAAGCTTGTGGCATTCAGTTTAACCCAGTTTAACCTGATGCAATTTTGAGGCAGGTAAACTGCGTGTGTTTTAATTACAGCTGGGCTATATAACCAGTCCAGAGTTCAGGTCAATAGAGTGATGAATTCTCTAGCCACACAATTTTTAATACTGGCTGGGCTGGTTATTAATTTTCTTTATTTGTACCATTAAAGACCTATATAATTTGTAGCTTTGATAGTTAGTTTTTTAAAAGCTCAGAAATGGTCCCACACTTCAATCAATTCATTTTCTTGGGATAATAAACTCATTGTGTGTTGTTTTCATAATTTATAGAGGGTACAATTGTTTACAAATCTATTTATTCTATTTCTTGCAGGTTATCAGGCTTTCTATTTCTGTGGCAACAGATTGTATTAGATGCATAATATAGGAATACTAAAGGGCAGAAGAATACCATATGCTCCATCATGGGCTGCATTTAATCCCTGAAATACCAAATCATCATCTTAATCCTTCCAGTCGACTCAAGAGTGGTCTGTTATAACCCTGGAACTGGAATGGAAGACAAAGGAAGGCACAGAGCCAGAACTTCTGCTAATGTAAATCAGTGCACTTCCACTGACTTCAGCAATAACATCTTTGACACCAGCTGAGGTTATACCCCGGATTGTTTGGCTTAGTAGTGTCAAAAGAAAAGGTGGGCTTCTCAGAACCCATTTTCCAGATCAAACATTGGTAGCACATTATTCAGAGGTAAACCGAACCATCTGAAGTGTTCCGAACACTACTAGACGCATAGTTTTGTAAAAGGTTATAAACATCTGATATGCTTTTTTTTTTAAATCCTCCTCTAAAGTATTTTCCAAATTCATCCAAGCAGAATGCATCCTTCATATCATATGAAGACGGCAAATGTGGCAATATTCCATGTCTTGATTAGTAGTAGTAATCTAAGAAGCTTGAATCATACATACATGGTATTATAGAACTGTTTCAGTTTGAATGGACCTTAAAAATCATCTCGTTCCAACCCCTCTGCCATGGCAGAGGACACCTGCCACTAGACCAGGTTGCTCAGTTATATAGTTTGCTGTTTTGTAGGCCCAGTCGTAAGTTTCTAGTAAAGAAAATTTCTTATTCTGTCAAACAAGTCATGACAACAGATAGGTTTGCTTCAAGATGGTTTTGGACTGTCATTGTTTGGATTGTTGGGAGACTTTTCAATTGTTTCTTTGAAGGCTGCCACTCAGATAGAAAATGCTCTCACAAGCATGACTGGGCATTTTAATTCTGCTGCCAGAAAGTGCTTCTTTCCATGATAATTCCAGATGCAGTCTATGTCCCATTTGTATCCCTTGGCATGTTACCCAGGAAATTTGTAGTTGGTTATCTTAAGGGTAGTTACTTTTGCTGAAGTTTTCGGTGAATATTGCAGATGACCATTTGTGGTTCTGCAATACATGGTGCCATTCCCAAGAAGCCATCCTATCGCACATGGTAGCATTTCAAACTAGCTTAGGCTGATTCAGCAGGGAGGCTGTCTCTGGGAATATTTCAAAAGAGTTAGTATCAGGTTGTGGAGACACCACAAGTGCAACTTCTCAAAGTGAAAAGTTGCCTTTTTTCCTTCAAGGCTCACCGATAGCATTCGAGTGGGAATTAAGCAGTAGACTAATACTGTACATGATTAGCAGCATGGTTGTGGGATGAGAATGGTTATATATTGAATAAATTTAAGATGATAAATTTGCATGTAAAACAAGCGACTCTTGTCAAAAGAAAGAAATCTACAAAGAGCTGTCCATCTCATGATAGGTTGCCTAGCCTATCCATGACAGCTAAAACAACTTTAAATAGTCTGCCACAATGTATTTTAAAATGTTTGGGCAATGTATTAATTAAAATTACTTGAGATTTTTTTGTATGAAACAACTTGGTAGTGAGCCTTTTGAGAAACAGCTGGGGAACAGAAAACCTTTAACTCATTTTGTAAATATTCTCAGTTCTGAGCTGGATGTTATTTTATTGATATACCCTCACTCTAGAAGGCAGATTTCACTGCAACAAACCCTTCTTACCCCTAAGAAAAAAACAAAAAACTGAAACAAGAAGATGAGTGCATAATACATGTCTCCTCTGAGGCAGACATTCATACAGTTATTCAGTGGTTTCTGCAAAACAGTATTTCGTATTCTCTGTATTAGAGAATGAAAAGACTAAATTTGAAACATCTCTCTATGCACTTCTGTGCACCAATAACATTCCAAAATAACACTCCAAAATTGAAGAAAACATTAATGGGGAACAACAAAATTCTAGAAGCTACTGAAACTTACACTGATCAAATAAATGCTTCTATTAATATAGTGCTCAAAATAATAAAAAAAAATAAAAAAAGAGGGATGATAGTAAAGAGGTGGGGAGGGAAGAGAAGATATATTGCATTGCATTAGATAAATTTTCAATTAAAAGGCTATGGTCTTGGAGGATTTTCTTTTCAGAGCAATGCTCTGAACCTCTGTATTCATTTTAGCCAATTAATTACTTATTAACAGTATTCTGAATGTGTTGGATATTTGTGAGTCAATATTTGCACAGATTATTTGATCCTCCCCAAGTCATATGGTATTATATTAGTAGCTTTATGCAAGCCCTCTGTGGAACAATGTAAATTAGAAATGGTGTCCTAAAAATGTTTGTAGGCAGAAAAAAAATCACCATCTGGATTTTTTGCAAGAAAAAAATGGCCACAGACTCACAAATCTTAAGAATTTTTGCAAAGACCTTTTGAGATATATTTTTCTCTATTTAGACACATACAGGTTGTCATCACAGTAGTTAAAAGTAGCAGTTCTTGTTGAGTTTATGTTGTGAAAACAGATTTCTAAGTCATAAAACTATATGACCCAAAGCAAATTAAGGTTTCTTCCCACTTAAAGTGTACAATAGTATAACTTTTCAAATGCTAATTGGAAACAAGATTTTTGGATGCTCAATGTATGCCCCTTAATAGACCTGATCTTCAAAAATCATGGCACTTTAAAATGCATTTCCTTTATAAAAGCTCCAAGTTAGGTGTCAAAGGACAAGGACCTAGAAAAAGACTATTCAGTTCTGTAAATATCACCATTCAGTCTTATGGTGATTCACTGATAGCAGCCTGTTTACCATTTGTTTAACTATGTATATAGAGATATACTTATGCACATGAATGCATGAGTGTGTACATATGTGCATATTTTTGTGTTGGGACTATATATAAAATTAATTTTATGGATTTGACTATCAGAAAAAGATTCTCAGCTGGTCACAGTGAAATTTCTCAAAGTAGTGAGACTTTCCCACAAGGCCTTGTCAATACAGAAGCAACATTAAATATATATACAGCACATATAAAGCACCAGAAAATCTTCCTCAGTGACACCATCCAGGTTCTTGCTATTCCTGGCCAATATGCCTTCAAGTTCTTCATAAATATATTGGTCTTCATCCTAAAACCAATTGCATTTCTGATTATTGTCTATTCAGAGTTCCATTTCTCTGATGACTAGAAATCTTCTGAAAATATGTGGGCTACATTTAATTATGCCTAGGTTTATATTATTTTGTTCTTGTCATAACAGCTCTGATAGGTTCCTCAAAGCTCTTGCTTTATCTCCGTCTTAGCCACTTTGGTCTGTTCTAATGTTCTTAAGAGCAGTCCCTCTCTGTACCCTGGCAAATATCCTTACAGTTTGCCTGCAGCTGGGGTAACATGCTCACTCAGGGGCCAGCTGGTCCTATCTCCATTCTCTATTCTGACCCATCCAGGAGTTTGGGTAAAGTTCACCATTTTATATCTATTACTCTCATTCCTTCAGAGAAGTCTGTTGAGTGCAAAGACAAGTCTAGTTGCCCATCATTCAAATCATCTAGCCCAAGCTAAAATGCTCTCTGGCTCCCTCAGTGCCTTCCAGTGCCTACTTTCTCCAAAGACTGGATTACCAGCAGACTCTGCAGTAATAACAACAAATAATGAACAAAATAAGTACTTAAAAATTATATTGTATCAAATTTTTGAATGTCAGAATCTCATACTTCTGACATATCAGAGTTTAAGGAAGTGTAAGTTGAGGAGGGAAGTAGTAAACAAGAAGTACTTTGGTTGTTTAAGCTCTTGGCACTGGAGAGCTTTTAGTGTGATGCTTTGGCCAGATCAGCATCATTCAAAGGTTGATCTTCTAGCTCAGTTCCTGCTGAAGTTGTTTGGCCATAAATAGAGGGAATTGTTTCCTCTCTTTTCCAGATGTGGACAAATTGCCAGAGAAGTGAATACACCACAGACCATAAAGTATTCCCCTCCCTTCTTTAGTGTCACCTCTGATATGATCAGGCTAACTAATTCACTCTGAACATCCATTATTACACTGATGAGGTCTGACTGGCTGCCCTTACTGATTGACAAGGAAAAATGAGCCTTCTGAATATGGTTCTAATCTATATTCCAGACAAAGAAAAAGGAAAAAAAACACACAAGAGGAAAAAATTAATTCTGTCTCTTTAAATTTTAGAAATTATGATAATTATGCTTCCAGGTTTTTAATTTTCAATTTACAGATGTGGTGGAGTACACTGAGTCACTTGACCTCTCTAAGAAGCAGTCTTGTCCTGGCATCCTCATAGGTATCTGTCCATCTGGCAGAGATATTGTAATTCAAATTTCAAACTACAACTGACTGCTGAGCTGTGAGCTGTGCTGTTTTCATGTGTCCTGTCTTTTCCCCCTCTCTAACTTCAAAAGACTTAGAAAAATGCAAAGGGAACAATATCATATGGTGAATTCTGTTTATGTGGCATGGCTTAGTCATCCTTATTTACATCACCCTGCCACCTAAACAGACCTATTCACAATGCATAGCTGTCACTCAGCTTGAACCTTAGATTACTGTTAATGTTTGCAGAGGGATGGTTATGCAACACTACACGACTGTACATCAAATACAGAGCCCAAGGCTAACAAAACTTGGTCCAAACTGACCTAAGGACTCTCAGACTTCTGCTCTGCATACTGATGTATCTGATTACACTAGATACAAAACACAATTTACATATTTTAATATATATTTTTTTTTTGCATCTCCAACTTATTTTCACCCAAGCTGTCTTTCTTCCCTCATGTTGTCAAATACACCGTGTACCCAACCACTGTGAAAAGCAGTCAGGTCAGGTTTGCTTGCAAATAGAGAAATGTTCTTTAATTTCTGTATGAAGTCACCATAACAATTTTATAGGCAGGAAACTTTGCAACAGTGGAGTGAAGGACAGGAGATTTAATGAGAAAAGAAGCATCAACAGAAGAGCAGATTACATCACAGGTAGTAGACATAAGTGTAAAGTTTAAAATCAAATTGATTATCATTAATCTGAAGCCCTGGTCTGATTTTCTATCATGATGCCACTCAGACCCTCCTCCTCAACCCCCAAAACAAGCATAGCCATCAACAAGGGGATACAGCAAATAGCCTGGAGCAAGCTGAGGCAGCTCATGGGATGAAAAACCCAAAGCTGACACAGAGGTGGTGAGGCATGCCAGAAAGACGCACATTTCCAAAGTTAAACTGACCCTTTGTAGTGTCCAGATCCGTCCCTGGAGGCTGCTACCACCAAGGAGAAACCAGCTCTACCGCATGGGTCAGGACCTGGTTTGTACACCTCCACGCTAAAGCCGTGTGAGAAAAACCATACCATTTTTATAGCTGACTGTGGGAGACAATTAGGGAGATGGGTTTTGCTTCTTCCTTTACAAATACCCAGGTTAACTGTCTGAACTACTGATCCTTCAAGCCCTGTGTTACTGATGACAGCAAACTCAGATGGTCTGTTGAACCCAGAATTCAAAGGGGAGACATTCTCCTTCACACTCATCTTCAGCAACACTAAAGGACAAGTGGTGACATCAGGCACAACTCTGCAGCCTGACTGCTTGCTAAAGGCTCTGCCCAGACACCGTCTGGAACTTTAAAAACAAAGTCTTGCTGAAAATGCTTAAGAAGAAAGGGTTTTTCATCAAGTGCTCATTAGCCAATACACTTTATTTCAGTTTTGAGTGAAACTATGTACCTGGTGCAGCTAAGGCAAACAACCTCTTCAAAAAAAACCC
Source organism: Scytalopus superciliaris (assembly GCA_013400415.1). NCBI lineage: Eukaryota > Metazoa > Chordata > Aves > Passeriformes > Rhinocryptidae > Scytalopus > Scytalopus superciliaris. The sequence continues at coordinate 1,238,488 of VXBX01008609.1, forward strand.
CTCTTAACTAGTGCTTGTTTAACTAATCTTCCATTTCTACATCAAACAGGCCTAGAAGCACTTTCCACTGAGAGGCCACCATTACTTTTCAAAGTGAAAATGCTAATGGACAGAAGTTAAGAGCCCCACAGCTGTGTGTTCTGAGCACACAGAAAAGTTACAGTGATAAGGTTAGACTGATGAGCTAAAGGGAGGCTTAATAATAAAAATGTTCATGAGCAAGACTTACTCTATCATTAAAAAAGGCAGGGGATACAGCTATAATTCAACTTATATTCTTGCCCAGATCAGTTTGGAGTAGGGAATTAAAGGATACATAAAGGGTCAAATCCTCAGCTGTTATAAATCTGAGCTCTGGCAATTCACCTTAAAAATGTGGAGTTGGGCCCAAGCAAACCCACTGGACAACTATATGACAGATTTCCAGAAACACAAGCGCAGGGTAGAAAAATAAGTGAAGACGAAGAAGTGCCTGGATGGAAAAAGAGAACAGGACTGAAGAGCAGAGCAGGAATCACAAAATTCTTAACAGTTTTGACACTGCTGCTGCGAAGAGCTTTCTAGGCAGTTATTTACCAGTAACCCAGAACCGCACTGTTGTCAATAAACTGAGACAACCAGGTAATTACTTAATTAGGTAATTCCCTTCCCGCCACTACTCTTTTCTTCAAAAAGATTTTAATGTGAAAGCCATCTTCTATGCCTCTGAGCAGAAATACTTCAGCTTTCCAGCCCATGTATCATAGAATATAAGAAAAAAGCCACAAAATAATAGAGAGCTGTAATTCTACTGATGGTTTTTGGTGATAAGAAAAGCTGTAGTGGCATGGCTGGAAAGGGTTTGTCACCATAACTCCAGGATCAAATTTCCTTGTATTACAGAAAGATGGCAGAAAGTGTCTGCAAAGGACACTCAAGGAGACACGTAATAAATGCCATGAAAAGAGCAATTCTTTCTGATAGAAGAGCTTTAACACAGTCACAAAGTGCCTAATCATGGAACTGCTGAGTAACTTCACCCCCTCTTGAACTTCAGCAGGATGCATGGTGCTCAGCACCCCTTTGCAGAGGCTCAGCACTTCAGACAATCGGGTCCCAAAGCAGGAGGAAAAATCATTTTCAGAAATAGATGTGGCAAGATATAAATTCCTACCTAATAAGATAAATCAGGTTTTATTTAAGCATTGGCACACAGAAGAAAGAGATCCCAGACAGGGTGATAAAACAATCCATTTGTTTTCTCTCCCAGAGTGGAATCCAATGTAAAAGCCATTTTGAGAGTTTGGGAGGGATTTAACTGGCCTTAGCTTGTACTAGCCTTCTGCACGTGGGTGAATCACAACCTTCACAAAATACTTCATACATATGAAGGGCCAAAGCTCAGGAAAATTAAAAGTAAATAGCATCAGACTGTGTGAAAAGAGATTTTGTGCAATAAAGGCTATCTCTTGGTCATGATTTCAACTTCTACCCGATTATTCCATGGTCAGATTTTTCTTCAACAAAATCACCAGTTGTTTCATTGTTTTGGGTGTTTGTTGTTTTGGTTTTTTTCATTTTTATGAAGATTAAAACCAACCTAAGACAAAAATCACATCTGAATGAGTAACCTATGAATGGAAAGGAGAAAATGGTCCTAACAATGTGAAATTCCCTTTGGGGCTCCCCCCAGACAGCATACAAAATACATGCAAATTCCTTTACAGCGAAGCAGGATTGCTCCAGCCTGAGCAAAGCTTATTTCTTTTCCCCTTCTCTTTGGACTGTTGGACAAGTGATCTTTGTGCTGCTTTCAGATTTGTAATTTGCTTTTCTAGCTGGTCTTTAAACAGCTGGGTCAAACACCTCTGTGTATGACTTAGCTGCTGTATCGTGAAATTTAAGTCTGGATCCATGAATGAAAGGTCAAGATAGCAAACATGGATGAAAAGCGTATTTGGATCTTCCCCTCAAACTGCCATGGCATACGAGATGTCTGTGAACATTTCATATACTATTTGCAATGCTGTATTGCTTCAAGAGGCCATAATTCCAAGACATCCTAATAAACAGATTCAAACCCTAGAGGATTTGAAAAGGGAAAAAACCCCACCCATTTATTGACATAGCGGATCTACTTGCATAGCCAAAGTCAGCAAGTATGTGTAAATTGTTTTTGAAGAGCAGTCTTAGAAGCAGCCATAAACGTTGAGATATTCCAGGTCTCTAAGCCTCTCAACAGTCTCCCTCCAGGCAGCCATTACAGTGAGGGCAAGCCGATACTCATTACAATTTCCTGAGTATGCCAGTAAATAATCCGATAGGGTTTTCACATAAACTTGGAAAAGTCTAGACTCACTCAAAATGTGGCCCAATGAAGTTATGCCTAAACTAGGGAATATCTAAAAAGTTATCAGCCATGTTGTAACATCATGGCAGGACAAAGAGCTGGGCACAAAATATTCCCAAAATATAAACCTGAAGTAACTCTGAAGAATGATCTGAATGGTCAGAGGAGTCTAGGATCTAAGGTCACAAAGTAATATGTACAAGCCCAACAATAGACAGGCTGCATAAATGAATCTTCATGAGTTCAATTTGGAAGACCTATTACATACACAATCCTACTGAACCCTGTAGGAACCTACATCTTTCTTTCTGCTAGCCTCTGCCCCAGGCAGGCATGGGAACTCATCTGAAGCTGGGATCATGGGGCTGGTCCAAACACCTCTGGTTTCATGGACATTCAAACTACATGAACATTTTTGGCCTTTATTATGAGAATTAGCATATTCTCATTTTTTCTGTTAGTTTTTCTGAAAGCTCCTTTGTTTCACTTTTTCCCCATCATATTCTGAGTATTTTTCTGACTCATGGCAGCTCTGCATCATATCCTCATTACTCATCAGTAGAGGGCTGTACCTCAAGCTAAGTAAAATAAGCTGTGTCCCCCTCTATCTTGAAATGCTAGTGTGACTTACAGATACTGGGAATCCATCTTCAAGAGTCACACCTCATTTTCTGGTGATGAGCTGTGGGGTCTGTGCACTGGACTGCCTCTCACTGATTGCTAAGGTGCTAACGCTAAAGAACCCAGTTTGCCCTATAAAATCACACAGTTGTAAATAAAGTACCTTTTCCACTGAGTTATCTTCATAAATGAAGTTGCTGTAGCAAGCTTTTCCAAGAACTTGCAGTCCCACATGCTGTAGTTAAACTTGGATAATGATTTACAGTGTATGAAAAAACCACCTAAAGTTGAACTTTTGGGATTGCACAAGGGACTGTTAATCCACATTCCTGGTTTGATTGCTCAGAATTTATCTTAATTATGAGTGGTTCAATTAAAGTGAAGAGAAAAGGAGTGAGAGAGTGAGAGTGAGCAATATTGGAGCTCAGCTTCAAGTGACTGACAGTGACATAATGCCATCAAGTAACTAACATGTTGCAGCACAGCATTTAAGAAGGCCCCATTCTTCAGGCAGGTATGAAAGCTTTTCCTGGTTCTGCTGTCTCTTGCAGGTAGCACAATGGGTAAAGAGAAAGAGGTACACTCTGCAGACACACAGCTTTATTGTTACTTGAGTAACTTCAGCTATTTAAGCAACAAGAGTCCACAAGGTAGAGTGACATTGCACAATAAAAGCACACCTGTGGTGCACTGTGAGAGACGATTAGAAAAATAAAAACTCTCTTAACTGTCCATCTTGAACAAGGATAAAACATGTCATGCCATGTATTTCAAAGAGCTTCAGAAAGATCCCCCCAGAAAAGTCTAATGATGACACGGTCCCATCCAGCTTCTCCATTGATTTACTGTCTCAACGGTTCTTTATTTTTGGGTTATTGATCTAAAAATATATGATTCACCTGACATTACAGACACAAAGCCCAGATATCAGAGAGCCTACAAACAGCCTGGACATAGACCAGTGAAGTCACAGAGCAGTGGGTAAAGAACAGGAGGAAAAGACACAGTCACAACAGTGAGATCATTCAGTTATTCATCACAGACACACACTCATGATGTCAGAGCATTTTTCAAAAATGAAGCAGAAAAGAAGCTGTTCCACACTGCTGTTATGATTTTTAAATGTATTTTGAGCCTTTCCTTAGTGGTTTGAGCACACAACATTTATACCTCACCAATAGCATCACCTGAGCAGTATGCACCATCTGGCCTTCAACAGTGCCCCCAAAGTGTGTGGGACCAACTGGGAACAGCTGGTGCCGTCCTCATTATTTCCATGGCAGCTGAGGATTCTCCTGCACTCCAAGAATCCTCAGCTGCTGCTTTTATCCTCCCTCCCCTTTTTCTGCAAGAGGGTATATATTTCCTTTGAAGAAGCAATGGGGGCTCATAAATTAGAGTGACTTCTCCCTGTGACTGTTTCTCCTCCACTTTTCTGCATTCATTTACTCTTGACATATCTTTCAGTAGCAACTCATGAGAGCAGCGCTGCTGACTAGGAATGTATTTGTTTCTCTACAGAAGAGGAAACCTTCCCTTACCACTGCAGTTCTGAAGAGGATATCTCAGTGGATTTACCATGGCCATAAATGTGGGTCAGAGCCCCATTCCAGGAGAGAAAACATTGATGGGACTCCATCCTTGTGTCTAAAAACAAGTATGTGCAGAAGAACATGACTACAGAGAAAAAAAGGGGACTGTAGGTTCCGACAGAGATTGTTTCTTCTTCTTACACTAGCAAATAAAGCATTCAAAGCACCAAAACATGATACTGTCCACGGCTTTGTGGGGGAGGCTATACAATTGATTCAAGTCCCTCCAGCTAACAAAACTCAGAGGCTCACAGAGAAATTTTGTAATAAACATTTGAAATTAAAGCTCCACTGCTGACAGCAAAATTACAATTTACAGTTTAAAGATGCATTCAATTATAGTTACCCAGAGACAAAGAAGACAAGAAAAATAAAATAAATCTCAAAAGAAAAGGAAGGACTTCAAATTTGCATCAAATCTTAATCCAATAATCTGCCTTTAATTACCCGTAGCAGACTCTCTTCTAAAGTGATCAGTTTTGCCTCAGATCTCCAAATCTTTTGGCCCAAAGCCAAATGCATAAGTGCTTTATCACTTGAGGCTGGGAGTGCATCCGTGTCCACAGGCTCAGTGAGAACATTTATAGCTGGTATGCTTGGCTGCCATTGTGGATTTGGTTTAATCCACTGAGAGTCTTTTTACATCTTTGACTCTGTTTCACGCTTTGAACAGTGGCAAGATTTCACTGGATTACTCCATTTCTCAGGACAGAAAGAGTATTGTTCTTTAGCCAACTTCTGAAAGTTTGCACTTTAGTGTGTCTGCATTTTTCTTCTATTTGTGTACTCTTTGTCTGATACTGGAAAATTTTCCAGTGTAGCAAAGGTAAAGGAGCAACATGGATGACTACTCTGGTCTTTTTTACTGCAGTTTTTAATGCCCTAAACGTCTAATACATTAGTAGTGGTTAAAGATCCGGCAGTAAAAAACATTCTTATAGGTACTCCCTTCTTTTTCCTCCATTTCATGGTATTAAAGCCACCTGATCATATGAGAGACCTATGCAGACTTTCACTTTTGTGGAAGAACCTGAAAACATGAGCACTTCTTGGTGCCAAGAATCCTTGTAAGATAAACTCAAACAGAACTCTATTTTAAAAGCATCACTCACAAAGGTGGCAGAAACCTACATTTATTTCATCAAATCATACACATCTGAACGACAAGTCCATCTCTCTCTGTCCCATCTCTCTGTGTTGACACCAGAAGTTAATGTTATAGGCTGCTTTTTCCTCTGAGTATGATAAATCAAAGAAATATAAAAACTGTTGTCGTCAAAAATGCAAACAGTAAACAAAAAACAAAGTTAAGAATTAACCAAACTGTAGGACAGACTGGAGCAGAGGGACATCATTTAATAACCACTGTCTTAGAATGATCAAACCCCTGTGTTTCAACACAGACCCATTTCTATGGCCTCAGAACTACCACTGGTAATGGGTAGTTAATTGTGGTTGGATAAAGAAATGGTAGGATTTGAACAAAATAGTTTCTTCTCTCTACTGTGTTACCACTGTCTCCTGCATTGCCTTTGTTCAAGAGTCAGCTTTGCAAAATGGGGACTGAAAATGCTTACCTATTTAGTACAGGTGAATGTGATAGCTCTGATTTACACATGCATATTTGTTTTTTTTTAGTGCATGCTTTTCCTTTCATTCCACCAATAGAGCCTTCAGTGCAGACAGAAATCAAAATCATTATTTGTGAAGTTCTGAGAACTCAAATGCAGAAGAAGCTATACAGAAAAATCACAAACTGTATTTACACTTCTATGTGGATATGATTGACACCAATCAATAAATTAATTTTTCACTTTTCAAAATATTTAGAAACTAACTGCAAAGTTCTTAAGATTTTCTATCTATAAATCACAGAGCAAGTGCTAACAAAACTAGTTTGTTTCAAAAGAATTGCATCAGGTGAGTTCAGAGCAAAAGTTGTCTTTTCCTAACTGGTTTCCCTTCAGCAAGGGAGATTGTCATCCTTACATCAGCAAATATGTTGGCCAGAAAAATTCACTGATTGCAAACTGGCTCTTGTTAAATTTCTTCTGACTGATAGAGGACTTTCTAGCAGTAAGCTGAGATGAAGCAGCATTCTGATTTAAATTTAAATTTAAATTTAAATGTTCTATAAGGGCTTTAATATAGCCCATTAGTACTTTTATCTTGCTAAGTATCTTCATACAAGATTTCTAAAATGCTGTTTAACATTCTTTGTCAAAAATTTCAATGGACAAAAGATTTTAGCAAGAGCACCTTATCTATAGAAATGTACTGAGAAAGAGACGTAACAGTATCTAACCACTTGATATAGCCAGTCAAAACTACTCACAGGCCTTGAAGCCATTCCAAGGAGGACAGAGACAATGAGGAAGACAAGGATGAATATGAAGGGGTGGTTGTTTTGAGACCACTGACTCAAATTCAGTATGTGTGATGAGGGTGGTATGGTAGAAGGGACGATTTTAGGAATGGGTGTAACCAATGACGTAAGTCCAGATATTGCAATTAGAAACTGAATATTGTAATTAGATGGTAGTATAAAGTTGTAAAGGTCTATATCAACAGGGTGTGCAATATATATTTGTGCACCAATAGCGTCACAATTAAGGAACAGCTTTTTGCCTTTCTATACTCAAAATTATCCAGAGAATTATTTCTCTGATCTTAGGTAACAGTACATTATAATTAAATCAAGGCAACCCCAAGTTTTTTGATTGAAATGGCTTTCACCTGCTGTTTTTTCTCTCCTTTGACCATTATTGTGCATCCAATGTTTTCCACATCCAAGACTAAAACACATTAACTACTGCACCTCCTGCCTGTGTTTTTTAATAATGTCTTTTGGGTATCTCCCCTCTTTTCACTTCCATTTTCTGGTGTATCTGCGCACTACCAAATGCATTTGGCATCCAACTCCAACTAGTGTTGCATTTCCAAGGTTATTATTATTTTCTGGTTAGGGCATATGTTCATATCCAGTGTACTGAACGTCATACCAGCACCAAAGAAACAGCATTAGTTGGTCAGATCGTGGATGAGATGTAGGAAATAGTCTGAAGAGATTAATCATCACAGAAGATATTTGAGGCTCAATTCTAGTACAAATCAGTAGTAACATTTTTTCTTAGTCACCAGATGTACACCAAAATTAGACTGACACAGATGAAATCGGAATTGGATCATGGTAATAAGCATGCAAGTTACAGCACAGCTATAAAGCAATTTCTTAAACCTAGTGTTATTTGTCTATTGGGGTAGAGCAGATGTACTTTCTGAGTATCCTGACTTGAGGGATGTTTTTAAGAAAGGACATGGGTTATATTGTGAGTGCTGTAAAAAGAACTATAGTGTAAAGCACTGTACCATGCAGAGGGTAGTACTAGAACATACTGTTATGGTTCGCTGTACCTGTAAAATTCATGAAATTATTGGCTTCTTTCAGCTGCAGTACAGTACTTTTACAGTAATTTGTCACTCTGTTTTCAGCAAGGATAATGGACCATGCCTTTTTCTAGGAGCACATTATTTGGCCACTGGCAGCTCTTTATATTTGCCATGAGATCCCCGGTAGCTACATGTTCACCCTCACTCTCCCTCCACGGGACACTGCAGGCGACAATAGATCTGTGGGATTAACATTTCTTTACCAGAAGTTAATGGCATCTGTGATGATTGGTGTTAATTGGTCTGGCTATGTCTAGTGTGTCTATACTGTTGCTTTCCAGTACACTATTCCTGCGCTTCTGCCTGCACACAATAATATGACAGCACTGCAGCCAAAAACAGCTAGAAAAATACCACAGTCATTGCTCCTCCCTATCTCACCTGACACTGCTTAATATTGCCATTTTTATATGGCCAGCATCTAGAAGCCCAGTAATAACCTTTTCTATGGCTGGAGATAAATGCCATGTAAAAATGAATGAAAAGGAAGATTAGGGAAAAAGCCCCTTCTGACCTGAGGGCTGATATTTTTCAGCTTTAATGTTCTCTTCTACCTACACCATAACATCAGTGATGAAACTACTCTTTTCCATCTTATTTGAAAACCCTAACATGTTATTGGCATTATTTTCCATGAAAAATGGGAAATCATTAGAATTAGGAAGAAAATTGTTTTCCTGTCTAGTGACAAGTTGTGAGATTTTCAAATTTTTCTCTGTTCTGCAGTGCAACAAACCCAAAACATTTCTGCACTCATGAGAAAAATTAGGGTGATTTTTGCTCCACAATGTTGTGGAGGCTCATCATCCTTCTAACATACAGTAACACAGACAGCAAGGACTGAACCTCTTCCTCTCACACACAGCCCCTGTTGAAGATTTATTCTCCACATAACAAAGTCTTTCAGTCTCTTTTCCATCTGGATTTTGACCACATATGTGGTGGTCATTCTGATGTAAAAAATGAGGCAGCTCCCTTCCCCCCAACCACCAAAAAGTATTTTTCACAAAGTGTTTTAGATTTGCCTAACTACCACTTTTATAACAATTCTTCTGTGAAGTATGATGCAATGCAGTGCTCCAGAGCCAGAAAGCACATGGTTATTCTGGAAAAAGTATCTGATTTCAAGGTCAAGTTCTTTTCTCCCAAGGTAGGTATCTTTTACACACTCCCCAGAACCAATGGAGCTAAGCACACATTTCAGAAGGAAAAGGGCAAGTTTGTTTTTTAAATAACAATGGGGAATATTCCTGAACGCAAATAATGCCTTTAACTGCTTGATGTCTACCAAAAAAAACCAAAACAAAATGAAGCAAAAAACCAGTCATCACATGTAATCTTATAAGATGGAAGAACTTTCCCCATTTGTTTTCTCCACACACTGAAGTATGCCACTGCTTTTAGATAAATGTACTGTCTTTCAATCTGTCCTGAGTTACTCAGATGAATATGACAAAAGATAAAAGTGCCAAAACACCTTCCTGAAATAGGATTTTACCAATTCAGGAAAGGAAAAGGATTCATACCAGTCAAGTAGTGAAGTTGGCAGGGTTAGATGCCGTATACAGCCGTGGAAGAGAGACGGGCTCTCTCAGAGCTCCCAACTTCATCTTCTGTACTGGAGGCATCTATCTCTTTCCATTAATTACCCTGGGAGTCATGGGAAAGTGGTGCCTGATTTTGGTACCTGGATTACTCATCTAGGTTGTGTTACACATAATCCTCTTTGTCCTGTTTCACAAATAGCATTTGTCTGTTACTCCTGCTAATTCCAGTAAAACAGAATACACTCACCTTTTGTACCTAATTAGGTAACTCTGACTGCATTTCTGAGAATAGTACTTGTTAACTGTTTTTGCAAAACATTAAAAACAGAAAGAATTGATGAAAACCTTGGCTATATGCAAACATCAGGACATGCAGCATCATGTACAGCAGTTTGCATGTTCTTAAAAGCCTCTTCAAAGCTGAACACAAAACAAAGTCCTCAGCCATCACCTGCTGACCTTGACAAATACATTCCCATTGCCAGCAATGGGCTTTTGCTATAAAAGTGACTGCTCAATACAGCCCAGTCATCAGATGCACTCTCCCATCCCTGATGTTGCACATGGAAAAGAACTCCATTTAAGGTAGTAAAATACCAAGAAATGCAGAAGTAGCCACTTAAGATATCATGCTTGCAAATATTTCCTGTACTTAGTTCTTCTCATTTATCTATATTTAAGTTGAAATTTTCAAAATTTGCACTTTGAGCCTGAGACACTGGCAAAGAGGTCACTGTCTGGAGGTAAAACCATACATTTACGCATCTCTGAACTCTAAATTATTAGAGTTCAGAAAAATACTGAAGGAATAAAAATTGGTGACATTGCTGTAAAACTTTCTGGATCAGCTTTGAAGTCACAAAGTCTGAAGGAGGGTGGTTGAAATGGAGCAAAGGGATAGGCTGCTTTGGGAAGCATGTAAGAGTGCCTTAGTAAAACACAGTCCTGATGCTGCCAAACACCATCCTTTGAAGATTGTAGACTGTGAATGAGCAGTAGATTTCCTCTCTTTTTCTCATTAAAAATTCCATACACAAACAAAATTGACCCATTCAGGCATGTGTCATTAAACTGTATTTGCAATAAAAAGGAACTGAGGCAAAGGGCAGGCATGAAATCATGCAATCATATTTGCTCTGCAATGTCTGTAGTGAAGTGATACCCCAAATAACCAGAAATTAGTCTTTCAGGGACCAGCTGCTGTGTAACCATAGTAGGGAACTATATCTGGGTATATTTTCCTGCTATTGGACTGCACCAATACCACCATCAGCAAGCTGCCAGTTGGCACTTCATTTTGTTCCACTTGCTCCTTACCAGCTTTGATTTTCTTGGTCTTCTGCAAACAGCTATGCCAAAAAATCTTGCAGGTCTTGTAAGTGGGCAGAGGAAAACCTTTATGCTTTGACTTCATTTAAAATCCTAGAGTCTTTCTGTGACTATGAAAGAACATGGGCAACTTGTCCTTTTAATTATTAAGTGAAAGGACAGTAATGTATTTTTCAGGGTTCATAGCATTTCCACAGCAGTAGTGTCTAACACTGAATGCTGCAGTTTGTCTACAGGCAACTCACCTTTGTATGGATATATAAAAAAAAGTTACCTCATTCTTAAAGATGTTTCCTGTGACCTTCCCTTCTATGTGGCATGTCTCGTACCCTCCCCCACCTGAGAGCACTACTGGTGGCCCTGCTATAAGCGGTGCAGATGTTTCTACCACATTATTGCAGCTTTATATTTGCAAGAGCCTTCTTAGAACAGATGTTCTTTCTGTGTGTATATACCATACTTCCCAGTGCAAACACTTTTACAACACAAACAGCAGATTGTCTTGCTTCTGTCGTTCGGATAAAGAGAGAGTAAATGCCTCATTCTAATGATGTCGGTTTTCTTCCCAGAAAGCTTAATGTATTCCCTTTTCACTGGCCCAGCTCACTTCAGGTGTTTTGTCTGTTTCTTAGACTCTCCCTCACCTGTCTTTATTCTAAAGGGTCTCCCTAAAAATATCTTCTTCCTGAATCTCCTTTACTGCTTTCACTCTCTTTTAATCCCTTCTGCTGCATCCTTCTCCTTTTGTAGAAGCCACTCTGCCTTCTTCAGCTCTTCTCAATGGGGAGCTAATTCCATGGATTTAAGGGAGAATGTATTTTCTTGAGTAAGACTCCATATAAATTGCTGGATATAATTCCTACAAATTGTAGAATAGGAGGCAGTAATCCAACAATGAAAGAAGGTTTGTGTTGGCTAGATATTGCAAAACCAAGATTTAAATGCACCAATCCCGTGGAGGTTTAATCAAGAACCTAACTTGTAAGTAGAGTAATTTGTACAGAGTCTTGTAAAATTATGACAATGTTGCATAGATCTGTAGCCTCTTTCACAGTGATTATGATTACTTTCGGAGGACATTTTTGTCCATGAATATTTCTGATTAAAAATTATCTGTTCTTATGCTTTCAGCTCCTCCTGTTTTTCATAAAACATTTGTCAGTAACATAGCAGCAATGATAATCTAAATTTCATAGCAATTACAAAAAGTAACATTTGTCATTGAATAGCAATATATCATGAAGAAGCAACAGTGTGGAGATTTCTGCTGCTCTAGCTAGTTTGATTCAGATGCTTGAACTGGACTGTTTAGAGGTACCTGAAGCACCCCTATGACAACTTGTACAGCATAGATATGACAGGATGCTGAGACCATCTTCTTTGAATGTCTCCCAGCCTCAAAGTCATAGAAGATGTCATTCTTGTGCTCTGAAACCTCCTGAAAAACAAGCTCTGTCACTGTCCTGGTATCTGTGGTAAAAATCATACTCTTTGCTTACTTCCCATAATTTTCTTTTTAAATCCTTTAAAAGCAGCTTACATCTAGCTTTTCAGCTGACCTTATTGTTCCATTTTGCTCACATTGTTTTCCTCTGCATCCTCTCTGTTATCGTTCTCTCCCACGTAAACACCATTCCATTGAAAAATACTCCGTCACCTCCTTGTATTTGTTTCAGTTTTCACATTACAACTTCTCTCTTACTCCTTATACAGATGGACTAAAAGCTCTTGCTTGGCCTGCTCACTTTCAGCTTCATGGACACAACATTAGATGGCTGGCACCTACTGTGCAGGCAGTCTTTGAAGGTTTTTCATGTAAAAGCTGGACTTAGAATCACTGGTCATACAGCTTAAAAAGTAGATGAGATTCCACTGACAGTAATATCAGACTAAGGTAATTTTAAATACAAGAATTAATTTACTATAGGCTGAAAACACAGCTCAGGGTTTCGTGAAAAGCTCAGTGATACAGTCCTTTGCCTTTCTGAAAGCACTGTAAAATTCATAATTAATTTCTATTTACTTGAAAATCACTGATTTCTGTGTCTGGTAGTCTATGAAACATTCTACAATTGCTTACAATTACTTTGGAGATGGCAATCTTGACATAAATAAATTTTTCTCCTTTTCAGTCCTTTTGCCTCACAAATGAAATCTAGCCATTCTTTAGAAGTAGCTATATACCAGTGAAATAGTAATAAAGTCTAGCTGTAAAATTTTCTCTCTCTGAAATTTTTATAAACCAGTTCTATTACCTCTTATTAATGCATTACAAATACAATCCACACTACACTCATCTGCTTTGAGATTATGACCTTGTAAGAAGTGTATAGCCATTTAAAAGACCATGTGTTTAAAAAGACTAGGATGTACTGTCATCAGTTTTTCAAGATGTATCATGAATGTTACAGTTCATTTGATGTTTCTCCACAAAATTCTGAAAAGGAAGAATCTCTGTGCCTACTTCAAAAGTGAATATTTGTAGGGAGAAATTAAAAGATGTGCATCAAAAAGCTCAAAAATCTGAAAGAAGCAGGTTATTGTTTTCTGTTTTATAACCAAATTATTTTAATTTTGCAGACAACACCAACTAATGAAATTTTGAGATCTATTTGGTTTTGTTTGTTTTTCAAGCTGTTGAGGCTGACAGCCATGTCTTATTTAACATTATCACTGCCTTAGAGTGCCCTGAAAAGTCATGCAACTATTCTAAAGGCAGAAGGAATCTACAGAGTAGCTCAGAAGAGCTTCCTGCACCATTTAATCTAGCATTCTCCTGAGCTAAGCATTAGTACTAGTTAAAAATTATTTGAAAAATAGCCCTTGAGAAAAGCGTGTGTGAAAATTGAGGAAAAATAGATTTCTACTGTCATCCTCTCTGTGCTGTGCCCATACATCTCACTGGCATCCACCATGGACCTGCTCAGTTCCCTTCCAAGGTGCCCTGTGCTGGCTGTTGCACTGAGGAGCAACATGAGTGCAGCTCTAAAATTACTGCTCAGTTTGATCATGGTTTGAGATGGTTCTACTTGTTAATATTACCAACATTAACTATGGGTTCCCTACTGGATACAGTTCTACTAAGCTAGACAGTAATAAGGATTTTTAAATGTGAAAATCATTATTTTGCAAACAAGAAATGGTTGCTAGACTCAAGTAAATGAAAATATACTCCATAAGATAGTCATCATATGTTACTGTTGTAATTTAGCTATTATTTCTGAGTAGTCAAATAGATCTTAGCAGTTGCTATCATATAAGAGCAAAGGTATACTTGTATTTAACTTCTTCTCCCCATGAAAAAAAGTAAACAAATAAATATTCAGATGCCACAAGCTTGATAGTTCACAGTATTTGTATTTAAACAGTAGTTATGTTTCACTGAAAATAAACAAAGACCCACCTAACTCACAGATAACCTGGAGTTGTCAAGATGTTAGTGACATCATCAACATTACAGGTGTTTCTACCACTTCTTGAGGAAATTATGCTTTTATGTAAGTATGTGAAGGAAAGTGCACGCACACATTTTCTCACAAATCTCACATTCCTTAGCCAGTGCTGCTTCTGAGCCATCTTCATCCACAATCTCAGTTCTGTCGAACCTGAAGAAAATGAGCCTCATCTTTTCTGTACAGTACTTCCTCTTCTACCCTAGATTTCCCAGCTCCTGTTTCCCTATGAAATGGGTGTTTTCATATTTTTCAGAAAGAGAGCAGTAGAACAATTTACATTTGCTGTCTGTTACATCACAGAAAACTGGAGAAAATAATTTACTTATGTGGAATTAAATTGTATTTACCCAATAAACCCCCCCCCAAAACTAAAAGTACTACATACCAAGAGCTTCAATTTGCTAAAATACTGTAATAAGATTGATGAATTGGAAATATTTCTTCATTATGACCAGCATGTAGGGAATCACCATTAAGAAATTAAAGTCCTGAAGTGACACCATGAGCCCTATGAAATCACATATACTACCTGAAGACAATATATATGGTGAAATATTAGTGTAGAAAGTACAGTGTATTTCCAGTACCGGTGTGCTTACTTTGTTTACTAATCTAGGAGAATTTAGACTTCAGGGATGGAACAGGCATGGAACTATCATTGTGGGAAATTGTTTTATCTTGATAAAGGTGGAGGGTTTGAGTTCTTTTTTTATATGTTTTCTTTTAAGTGAGGAGGGTATGGAGCAGCTGCCTAAGCAGAAATTCTACAAAACTCATTAGCCATAGTAAAATTAAATTAGTGCTCTCCAGATAATCCCAAGTTATTATCCATGAATCTTTTACAACAGGGTTCTGAATCTCTTTTCCTCTCACACATATTATTTCTGCTTTTGGACTGCTGTTCGGTGCCTTTTAGAAAGTCCATGGCTGGGCCACTGAATGAGCATGATCCTTGCAATAAAACTTGGGATCATCCCTATCCCTGCAGCTGCATCAAATAGTAGTCCTCTGCTAAAACAGAAGACCAAATTCTCCAATGTCTCCTATTCCATCTAGTTGTTTAGATCTGCAATAAAAGTCTCCAGTCCTTACCTACAGTCAAGGAATTCAGATCACAGCTAAGGAGGAAAACTGCTGAGGCCCAAATTACCAACTGAGCAGAAGGTAAAGCTATGTATGGCTCTACAGAGCACTGGATATCTTGGTCCTGCTCCCTTTCTCTCAGCATCCAGACTGGGTGAAATTTAAGTCTTTCTAGGAGGTCAGATCAGTGATACAATCCCCCTCATGTCCTCAAGTTCTCTGAGACCTCTGGCACCTCCACTGCTCACAGCGCTGCAGAACTGAAGCTTCAAGAACTTTCCCCAGTAAATTGCAGGAGGATCTTTACATCCTCCTCAATACATGGAAGAACTGTGAAAAGGTTTTGGAAGATTTCAATAATTTTGTGTTTTGACCTCATTTTTTCCTGCAACATGTGTTGGCTACAACATGGCATGAAGGAAATATCTGAGCCCTAGCCTATATTTGAGGTAGCTTGCTCAGTTAGAAGCTCTGCAGCACTTCCAAGCTACATAGTTTGTAGGTGACTGGAATGTGATTTGAAACAACACCACCCGAGTTAGAGCTTGCAGTTAATTCTGCAGTACAGATGCACTCACAAATTCTTTTGCTCACTTCTCTAACTCCCTTAATCAGACTTGCACAGGCAGCCAATTGACATTTTCTCAACCAAAGTGGTTTTATTTTAATCTGAAAAGGCTTTTCATAAAAAAGGCCTTTAGATTCATTTTCTACTGTTTGAATGAAAAGCTGAGGGAAAAAATTGTTTTTCAAGAAGTTGAGTTAGAAATGCAATCCTGTTCCAGACTTGCAACACTTGAGTGCCTAAAGGCAATCTCAGAACACACCACCATCTGATTAACTTAGAACCAATCTAGACAGCTTTCAGAGAATACACACTGAACTATCCTTAACCATCAGAACAGAAAAGTAAAGGGAGATGATGCTTTCAAGGAAGATAATAAGTGAAAAAAAATTAATTGAAGAATCATCTATTAAAAAAAAAAACCAACTCCCTTTGTAAAGTGATGATTAATCAAACCAAAAAACAGCCTGTGAAGGAGGGGAAAGTTAATTTTGTCAAATCTCTGTAATTATCACTTTAAAATGTTATGGTTTTTTTCATTTATTTTTATTTCAGTTGGAATCAGATCATGAAAGCTTCTCAAAGCTCTTACATAGCAAGAATAACAACATAAACATGCAAGTTTCTCTGAAGATAATCTATGCATCTTTCACTATATTTCTGTCATTGTGAGGAGTAAAACACTCTCCTGTTATCAAACACCTAATTGACTGGTAGAGACCACTTGCATCCACAAAGATCACATCAAATGAGGCAATGGCAGCACAACGTTCCAGGCACCTTCTGCTCAAAGATCTGCTACTCACCACTGTCAGCAACCATATCACAGGTTAGATGAATGGCTTCATGAGGCAAAGACAATAAAACAAATATTTGAGAGAAGTGTTTCCTGGATACATTCCTGTGGTAGTTCTTGCAGAGATGGTTTTTGAATTTTCTCTGCAAAAATGGAGAAAAATATTGGCCGTTCTCTTTGAGAACCTTTATTTTTGAAGCAATGCTAAACCATCCATGCTAGGTAGCATCCCTGAAATTTATCATCATAATACTGAAGAACATATTTTAGTCCATATTGCACCAAACCAAGATGGCAGAAGGTTTTTTAGTTTCCCAGTGAAAGAGCTTCTGCTTTTTCCCCACTTCAAGTCTGCAAAAACTATGCTGCATGTCATAATATCAATAAAATTGCTACATCACCAGTTCTCAATCTTTGTTTCATGTACAACATGTTGCCCACAAGAATTTCTGATATTGCCTGTTGATACAGTAAGTTAAAAACTTAAAACCAAGGCAAACTGAGAAGGCAAACAAAGAGAGCAAAACCTGTCCACAAAATGCAAGTTGCTTAGTGTTATTCCTCCCAGGACCACTGTTTTAGAGTAATGTGCAAATATTCTCAACAAATCACAGCTTAAATATCAGTTTGTTTGCCAAGCGATTCTCCCAACTCCCTGCTTACAGCCACGAGAAAGCATTTTATTTATTAATTATTATTTGTAATTTGGGAAATCAAATGGCTGTATTCCCAGTCAGTCAACTCTCCTATCCACATATGTGCATTCCAGGAATGCAAGCTTTACCACTGGCTTAGAGAGGTATTTTTTTTCCCTGGGATCCTTCATTAAAACATTAGTAGCACATTACTGCTTAGCAGGTGCACAGACCCCATAGCCAAATGTTACTTGTTAACTGTAGTGCAACATTATATGGTCATAAATGTCTAGGTACTAATCACATGTTTTGATTTGTATCCAAAATGTGATTTATGCACCTGATTTCTAAGACTGCATGTTAAACTAGCAAGGAAGACCAAAGGAATTCAGTTCAGTCAGTCAGCTGAATCACTCTCTGCCATGAAGCTGATATAGTTGTGAGCAGGCAAGGCAGTGCTGGAAGAACAACCAGAATCCACGACATCAGCAATGGGGGAGGGAAGGGAAAAATAAGCCACCTTTGACAAATTCAACCAACTTCTTTCCTGTACTAAGAAAAGAAATATAAGGACAGTTTGAAGCAGGGTTCAGAGTATGAGGAAAAACAAGGAAACAACGCTCCCAAATCCAATTTCCTTTCAAATGAAAGAACAGAATTGTTCCCACTAGAAGTGGAGGTCTTCAGTTCTATTCAAAGCAGGATTTGGCAACAATGTAGCTGTCTGTTGGTACATATATGCTGATTTATATATGATCCAAGAGGGGACACAGCACAGACTGGCAGAAGGTCTGTAGTCCACTTTCACTAAATCTTTCTGCAGTGCTATTTATTCTGCTAAAACACACTGTGCTGCCCTGGGGGTCCACGCTAGAAATTTTCTTGTCATTGCTATACCACCTGAATAAGGTGTTGATCCCTTTACACTCCTGAGTTTCTTAGCTGTGACCATGAAAATACGTAGTATAGATCATGCTCCTAGCACAGCACCTCACATGGGACATGGATGCATGAGAGAAGAGCACTAAGAAAAGCTGCAGAAAAGTCAACAAGGAAAGCCCCTAGAAAGATGCTGGCTTTCCAAGCTGCTGTGATTTGGTGGTCTTCTCTAATTTTAGGGGAAAATCCCATATCATCTGTTCTGTAACAAAGTTTTAGGAACAGATGAAGCCACTCAGATGTATTTTTGCAAAATCTTCCCTTCATTCTTTTTCTGAACTTCCTAATTCATACTTTGCCATAAGGACTGTATTGACAAGGTTACTCATGAAAACAGATGAAAGTAGTACTTGCATCCCACTTGCACATGCAACATGTCAAATAACTGGCAACCAAACTCCAAATCAAGAGAGGAAAAAAGCATAGGATTCCATCCCAAAAGAAATATTTGAGACAATGTACTTCAAAACACCTGGAACAGGATGAAAGTATATCCAATCTCTCATGAAGATATCCAAAGACTGACTGAACTCCACCTCACTACTTTCCAAAGCATTCACTGTGCCACTATATTCCTTATCTTTCCCAGGCATTCAGAATCTGATTTATCATCACTGATTTTATCTTCACCTCGTATTTGCAATGAAATGCTATGCTTTCTTTTACAAGGGAGGAACCCTATTGCTGGCCTGAGACATTAGCGAGGACAATGCATAGCATACACAAGACTTGGTATATCCTTCAGCCTTGACTTCCACCTTCCCCACTCTGATAGTCACTTTCCCCCGTAATTTCCAAGATCAGTTAAGCAAATCAAAATAATCAATTATGGTCTATGAAATTTTTTATCTGTGACCTCCCTTTTGTGTGTGTGTTGCTTCCTATTAGCTAATGCCACACAATTAATTTCTTCTTGATACTCCTTTTGTGCTCAACAAGTAGTCAGAGTTGTGGCCAACCCATCTTTTCAATGTAAACCTTCTTGCTCTAACATGGGAATGAAATCACTACAGATCTATTATTTCTCGGAACAGGATATTTCATTTGCATAAAATATTCTGCACTTGACACAGTGCCAGGAAGAAACACCTAATGTCCATTCTTCATTATGCTCTTGCTGTGGCCTTAGGAACAGAAGGAACCACCGTGTTAGTCACATACCTATTACTCCCATCTTCTTAGTCCCCTGTCTGATTTACACTCCCATGACTCTCTGAGAGCCCTGTCAAGTCAGTGACCAAGATAATGGACAAAAGGGAATTTCTTACATGATGTAATTTTGCATTAAACAGGATGGTTCACAGGTTGTAATAGAAGGTCAACAGCAGATATTATAACCCCTAAATTGGTTGGGAAAAATGGTTATTTGAATCAAAACCTAAATAAAGTTCTATACAAGTCAAGATAGCTGAAAGGAAAAGTCTCTGTGTGTGTCAGTGATATGGCTGGTTTAATAACCTCAAAGGAAGGCAGACCCCAACCTTGTTCATTTTCATAGCAGCAGGATTTACTGGCAGGGAATGGCACTAACACTGTCTTCAAATGTACAATATCTCTTTTTACTTTTAAGTTGGATGGCTATATTCCAAATTAAAAAAATTATCCAAATGTCATTAGTCCAATGGGAATGCAGAAAATGTACATTTTGGAGACAGATCAACCTGTTAAGCAAGAAAGGGAGACCAAGATGAAATTAATTAATTGAATGGATTCATGAGTCCCTCATTTGTTATTAATAAAGCACTGAAGAATAAAATGTTGATGAGACATAGTCATTCACCTTGGATCAGTATGCAAAATGAAAACTCACCACACTGTAGATAGTTACCAAGGCCATATGCACAGCTTTTTGTAGTGAGTTATGGATGTTATAATAAATGGTAGACTCAACATCATACACATATACTTTGCCTAGGGATGAATTTCACCCTAAAAAACCCCAATGAGGCAAATTTTAGAGGAGAAGAGAGCTGATTTAATACAATGTATAGTATGTAGTCACTAATGGACTTTTAGTTATTCCCAAAGATAGTCAACCCCATAAAGGGTTTTAAGTAATTCTTAACATTATTTTCATACACTTCAAAGACAGTCAGTCTTTTAAAACTATTTCTATATTTCTCCATATTACAGAGCTATATGCATCTTAGAATATTACACTATTACATATACACACTACTTTCTGCTTTCATGGGCAAAAGTGTCCTGTGGTAGTGGCCACCAGAGTATCAAACTTTCCTATTTCAGAAGTCTAATGTCTTCTGACTCAGCTCTTAGGTCTTCTTCTGTTATTTGTGCTTTATAGATATATTCTCTTATTTATAACAGTCTGGCTGCTGTTTTTTTATCTCTTACCAAATATTATAAAAATTAATATTCTTTTAATCATTGTGTGGCATAGTCAAAGCCTGCTCCTGTGCAGTGCTGTCCATCTGCAAGATATGCTGCAGTCCGTTCTCTAAAAAAACCCCAGAAGTTCTAATCTATTGATTTGCTAAAATGGACTTAAGTTACTTGAAACAGCTGAGGGATAAAATCAACTCTTGAACATGAGGCCAGCACAAGGCCTGAGAAGTGCTTAAGCTCACTTTGAGGATATAGTGCGACTGAAGTGGTTGCACAGGATGGGTATTAGTACTCTGCACAGGAGAGGAGCTGTGAGTACTTCAGGAAATCACACCAGGTCCCGATTTCCCCTCAACTTTCAGCAACTACGCTAATAATTCTACCAGGCTCTCACAGCCATGCTACAGCTCAGGGCTATTTTGTTTTGTCTAAGTAATCACAGGGGAGTAAAATCACTCTAGGTAGAAGCTCAAGTCTGCAGAAATACCTCCTAATAACTTTAGTGTCACGATTTTCAAAAGGAAACAAAGCCCTCAAGGCAATTTTAGAGAAAGGAAAGAAGGGGAGATTAATCTAATCTACTAAAGATTTAAAGAGTACTCTGCTTTTTGCCTTTTCTTGAAACCAGATCTCTCACATATCACTCCATTGATATGTGCTGTTACTGGTTAGGACCAAGCCTGCTAGTCTAGAAAAGTACCTTTTTTGTTCACTAAGTAAGCCCAGACAGTACTGAGTTGTGACAGGCAGAATTAGAAAGGGGGAAAGAGGTTTTATAACAACATGAAACAAACTCAGAAGCTTCATGGCATTTGTTTTCTGCTTTATTTCTGAATTTCTAAATCATTGGCAAATTTCAAGATGGGCCAGCTAGTATTGGAAGAGATCCTGAATAGTCAGCAGTAGTTTAGTGAGATCAGTCAGGCCACAAAAGCCTTGCCAGAGTTGCTCCTCCCTCAGAAATTTTTGAGTCTATATTTAAACATCCTTGATCTGAACACAAGAGATGTGATAGGGCTGACAGTGAGAGAAGAGGGGCAAGGAGGAAATTAGGGTTTCCAACAGAAGGGGAGGTGGGACAGCACTTCTAGAAAATCTGGGCTCTTTGGACATAATTGTCTGGCAGTGTGTAGGTATTACTAAAACCCAGGATTATTTCCAACACTACATCATCATATCCACTACTACTGTCTGCCAGTGTGTTAGCAGTAAATCTGAAGAGCCAGGAAAATAAGTGGAGCCTGTCTGCCTGCAATGAGGGTCTGGCCTCTGCTCTGCAGCAGTCAATGCCTTTCTCAGAGAATTAAATTATCTGCTAAATATCTAAAATATTCCTGAGACAATAAATACTCTTTGCTAAATTTCTGGGGGTGGAAGGTGGGAGACGGCTGGGATTTGGAGATTACAGCTACAGGTATAAATGGAAAGTAAGTGCTTCTGGAAATGAAAGGCCTGGCTGGCATAATTACACTGCCTTCACCAGCAGCCAGTCCCAACCTGGCAATGGTACACACTTTGTGCTTTTCCTTCTCTGGCATAATAAAACTGCTGTAAGTTTGGGAGAAATTCTCTCCACTTGATTCTCTTTGAGGTTCTCACACTTCAAGTCAAGACCTTAGAGGTGGGAAAACCAGCACTCTTCATACAACTCTAAGAAAAAAATCCTGTAGGAAGGGTGCTCAAGAAGAGGATAAAGTGACACACAAATATCAGATCTGGTGGATTTTGGGTAAAGGAGGGAAGGCAAAGCTCAGACTGAAGGCAATCCCTTAACCTTGTGAGTTCAAATAGGAAATCCACCTGTTTCTGAAGTCTGGCTTAGGAGCAAATAATTTTCCAATTTTTAACAAATCAGAAGATCTTTCTTGCACAGTAGCAGCACTAGTGGAAGAGAGATTGGAATAAACCCAAAGTGAGCCTACTCTTGTCCTGTTTCATCTGTTCTGTAGGGCAAGTGGGGCCATATTGAGTCATGAGTTTTAATCAAAATTTTCCATTGATCTCAGTGAGAAGTTTTACTTTAAAATCAACATAATTCTCTTGCCCTTGCATAGTGCAGTTGGAAGTGCTAAGGTAGTGACTGAATTGGACACCAGCTTCCCTGGTAGAAACCACTTGAAATCATACATACCAGCTGTAGGTGCTGGTAACTGCAGATGTCATCTTGCCAGTTCAAATCATTACCTTTCTAGAAATTAGATAACATGAGGAGGGGCCTGTCCTTTCAAACCATCCATCCATAATGTACTGGTCTGTCTGGGATGGAGATAATTTTCTTCATACTAGGCATGGTGCTTCTCTGGGATTTACGATGTAAAAAGAGTTGATGGCTAACATTGATGTGTTAGCTCTGGCTGAGCAGCACTTATATTGTGTCAAGGTCTTTTCTGCTTCTCATGCCACCTCACCAGAGAACGGGCTGCTGGGGGTGCACAAGAAATTGTGAGGTGACACAGTGGGGACATCTCTTCAGTTGACCAAAGGGCATTCCATACCATATAGCCTTGGCTCAGCAATAAAAGCTGGAGGAGAAGTTTTCCAGGGCTGCAATTGCCTAGGGACTGCCTGGGCATCAGTCAGCTGGGTGTGAGCAATTGTCAGTGGATTTACATCCCTTTTTTAATCTCAATTTTGTTTTTTCTTCTTTTTTTTTAATTTCTTTTTTAACTTAAACTGTCAACTCAATTCATGAATTTTCACACTTGTACTCTTCTGTTCGTAACTCCCATCCCACTGGGAATGATGGTTGTTTAAGCAAGCAGCTGTGTGAGGCTGAGCTGCCCATCAGTGCTAACCCACAACATGTGTCTAGGCGTGTTACATTTCACTGGGCTCACCAGAACCCTACCAAGGGAGACCCTTGAGGCAAGGACCAGCCCCCTCACCCTAACAGGCTCAGTTTAACTGTACAGCACTGTTCCAAGCATTCAGACTAGAGTGTCCTTCCACAAGCCCATGACTTCTTCTGTTTCAAGGCTCAGTTTGTTCCCATTCCTCTTCAGCCCTTTGCACACTGAAATTGTCCTTCAACTTAAACAGCTTATCTCCCATATTGGTGTTTCTCTTCCCTCACCCAGGAAATAGTTTCGTTTCTTGATCTCTATATGAAGGCCAAGTGAACCAAGGTCTTCTAGCTTTTTCTCATTTCATATACTTTCTGTGCTCCTGATCATTCTAGTAGTGGTCCTCTGAACTCTATATTCACTTTTCTTAAAGGTGGGACACAACAACTGCATACAAGACTGTATGAAGTTATCTGCCTGAATACTCTTATGAAAACTAATAAAATTATACATGCAGAAAGTTTTACTGCAGTAAAAATCAGAGCCATAAAAAGCAGTTCTTTCAAATCTTTTCTTAGTATGGCTGATTTTTTCTATATGAATGATTGCAGACATGAAAAAAAGTAGGTGGCTGAAACCTGGAACTACAAGGAAGGTTTCTAATACGTATTTTTCTTGGTATAATTGCAGTGGATATTAACTAACAGTTATACTTCCTCACAGAAAAGAAATGTTTTGAATAAGCTTAAAATAGAACTTTTCACTGAGAACATGTAAGTCACAGAACAGAGCAGGATTCTTGGGAGCTTTTTAAGCCAGCAGTGAAGAGACTTGCAGGAAAGGTATGAAATATATGGTTTGTGGAGAACAAGAACTTCATTCCAGTTCCATGCAATTAAAGCCTAATAAAGCCCTTTCGAGGACCCTCTATCAACACACCTGAAGATAAGTCCTGCTTCCAAAGAAAGACACTAACACACCTCATATATACATGGACATTTTGTTCAGCCCCTTAACATATCACATTACCACTTACTAGTAAGTAACCATAAGAACTGAATAGGAATATTTTCACCTCTCTTACAAAACTTCTAAAGTCTTGCTTTAAAAATACAACAAAATTAAACAAAAAGACCTCCACACAAAGCACCAAAAACCCCAACCACAACACAACACAAGAAAAAAACCCCTTGCCACCTTTACACTTCTCAGCTGGACCATTGAGCGAAGAAGTGTCTGTGCTGACTCCAGCCCATAGTCTCCCTTTCCATACTGCAGGAGCAATGAAATGCTGCCTACCTTCTCCAAGGAGGTCTCACAGCACCTTCTCAGAAACCATGTCTTTCCAGAACTGAGCATTGAAGCCTGAGGCTGTTCTCTGAGTCAGAGAACGTAATTATACCATGATTTCATTCAGTCAGAGCACTGGTTTAATTAAGTTCTCTTGCTTCACGGGTGTAGCCTACAAACACCAGACCAGGGGGCTCTTGGGGGAGTTGACTGCTCTAAAATGAAGTTCTGGAGCCAGGAAACTTTTCTTAACAAAATCCTCTTGAATTGGCTATACTTTCTGCCTCCAAAAAGTGTTTTCAATGAAATTACATGTTTCAATGAAAATATTTTTACTGAAAGAACTTACATGAGCACGCTGAACCATGGACAGTGCCTTTGATAGAAAAGAAATTAAAGGATCAGAATATGTTGTGCCCACAAACTGAAAGGAAGTTTCCAGCCACATCTCTCAGAAACTCTCATTCCTTGCTGGCCTTCCTCATCAGATCCATGAAATTCACTGGTTTTAACACAAGCTGGGGAAATTTCCCACAGTTCTCAGTGCCAGATTTCACTGCCTTAACTCAAGCTAACTGACCCTTGCTCTAGACAAAGCCCTTTTCTTTTTGCAGGCTTTACTCCCTCTGCTACCTCTCCTCATATGGGACAGCCCTGGGTGTCCTCCAGCTGGACAGTTTTCCTGTCTGGTTTGTGCAAGAGGAGAGACTATGGCTTTGTCTGCTCCTTTACACATCTGAAACTCCTTTCTTCCCCAAAACAATTCTGCCTGGCTTTCTCATGAGCTATATAAGATTGTAGTTGCTCTGAGAAGCCACGGCCACCACAATTGTCTTTATTTTGTGGTTATGGTATTTCTTGCAAATGTTAGTCCTAAATCCTCATTTCTTTCTGCAGCCCACAAACTTGATGATGGTACAAGCCCTGCTGCTCTTTCCAGTTTAATACATTTTCAGCCTGAACGGTTTCTCTGTAGAAAAAGACTCTCACAACCATTTGAGGATGTGCTTGATGCCTACTTCTAATGCTTAGGGGTTAAGACTTTGTGGCAAACACCTGCCAACTCAGCTCCCAGTGCTACTTACATAAATATGCTTTTGTTCTTAGAATGTGTTACTCCAGCTTTCCTAAAAGCACAAGTGTACAGCTATAAAAGATTTAAACAATATAACCTAGGAGTCATTTTAAGTTAGGATCAGCAAATTTCAAGGAAGGGATCAACCAACTTTGGTAATTTAACAACTGTTTAAAATACATTAGCAATATCTGGTTTAATCTTATTGTAATTTATAAGCTATGAGGTTTTGTAAGAAAAGAAGTCACAGTAATATAGGAACATGAGATATTAAGTACAAGCCTACAAGAGAACTTTTAAATAAAAATCTATTATTCTACAGGATTGCTAAAGACATGTGAGCATGCACATAAACAAATGGGCACACAAAAATATGTATAAAAGCATTTCAAATAACTGCAGAGGGGTGGTTTGAAAAGAAGAAGGTATGTTCGATTTGTCCCTTCCTTTTCTATTCTGTGCCACAGTATTAACTAAGACGGGGTACTCCGAATTAGCACATAGACATTTTTTCATGCTTGAAAAAGAATCAAGTAAGCCCACAGTCAAGGAAGACATGTAAGGAAGTGATTAATTGTATGCATACCTAATGTTTACTTGCATATGTACCTCATTATGTTGTGTCTGGGGGTTCAGGACTCTTTGTCAGCTTTTCTTACATGCTTTATTGCCACTAAGAGGTTGGTTTATGCAATACGGCATCTTTGCAAGAAGCCAAAGTCAGAGCTGTTTGGTCTCCTATCCAAACTTGAGCAGAACTGGTTGTTTACTGAGGTCAAAACTGTTTAGAATAGAAAAGATGGTGGAAGGAAGTTTTTGAAAACAAAGCAAGGTGACAAAGCAAGCTGCTACCCACTGAGGTTATTTTTCAACCCACCTTGGTCACTTTGAAGTCAAAGCCCTCATCAGGAAAGTGAATCAAGACATGTCTGTTGGCACTACAAAGAGCAGAACTGGCCTTTTGCTCTGGGAAGGACTAGAGGCTGGGCTGGTACCTGAGAGGAAGATTACTGTAGCTCTAGCAGGCATGATGCTTTCATATTCTGTTGGGTGTTGTGGGACTGGGTGTGCCCCACAAGGCCTGGGCAAGGCATTGAGCCCTGGGGCTGTTACACAGCACAGACTTTTCTTGATGGTGGCAGCCAACATGGCATGGACTTCTACTTTGAACAGTGGTTTCATACATGGACATACATTTTCATGGTTACCCCTCAAAAGTTTCCATTTTAAAAGAAAAAATGGCCACATTTCACTGGAACCAGACTAGGACTAAGGACAATGGTTATGCTTTTGAGGCATTTCATTAAAGTCTTTGTCCTGCTTCCTCCCCGCTCACATAAAAATAAAACTTATTGAAATCTCAGTTATATAAGATTCATGGAAGAAATCACACTCCTCTGTTTCAAATTCTGGTTTAAAATACTTTTTATTCATGCAGGGCTTTATTTTACAAATAAGGATGAGGCT
This sequence comes from Scytalopus superciliaris, assembly GCA_013400415.1. Lineage (NCBI taxonomy): Eukaryota > Metazoa > Chordata > Aves > Passeriformes > Rhinocryptidae > Scytalopus > Scytalopus superciliaris. The sequence goes on from VXBX01008609.1 coordinate 1,265,790, forward strand.
AAATCTAATCTAATCTTTCAGGATGACTGGTGTTTATGATTTAAGTGCTTGAACAGGATCCTTAGCACTGGGAACCACGAAAACTAGACCTACATCTGTTGTATGACTTGTTTACTCTCTGGGCGCCTTCCCTGTTTTACCTTTCGTTTAGGCAAAGTTCTTTGAAGTAGAAAGACTTTCTGCACCCCATTTTCCCAGTCTGGTTGTGGTTGCAAAGTCTTACCACAACACAAGAGGTTAATTTGTATTCTGTGGGTAATAAAAACATCAAGCAAGGTAATACAAAACTGTCATTATACAACTGGGCTTGGGACTGCACAAGAGGAATATCAATATTATTAAAGGAAGGACTTGCCTTGTATTGTATGTTTCCTATTAAAAAAATTCCTTCATAGAATTCTGCTGACTCTAGTGCTCTAGTAGTATAAACAATCCTTCCTTCACTTAAAAAAAAAAAAAATTGAAGCAAAAAGGCAGCAGTGAGACTATGTTATTAACAAAGTCATGGAATGCCAATAAGGATAGAAGATAGCAAAGTGATATAAGTGCAAAACTAGTAATGCATATTTCACAGCTTTATACATCCAGATTTGCAAGGGAATATAACATTCCTGAAAAGAGGATAGTCAGAGGTTTGGCTTTTGTGACTGCTAAGATCATCTCAGGCTTGGTCCCCAGAGTTCTGGAAGACACAGAAGTTGCCTGACACAGCCCTGCCAGCCTACTTCAAACCTGACCTAGAAAAACCCATGCAGCTTTTGTCCTGAATCTCTCTGGAGCAGAGTTTGCCAATTGCACCAGACTGCAAGGTAGTTTAATGATGTGGACAAACAGGCATTTTATTTCTCCCGTGCTTGTCTGGGAAAATGTGGAAGCCATATATTGTGGTACCTTTCAGTGTTCCTGCAAACTGAATAGGGAGCTTTCCAAGGTGTACAATAAGTTGCCAGAGGTTCAGCAATAAGACAAAACCTTGCAGCCTATTATTAAGTTTGCCCACACATGTAAAAGAAGTGGTCGTTTATAAACACATTTGAAAATTCAGGAAAATTGCTTCTCTTGCTGATACTTAGGATATCATTATAGAAGTAAAATTTTCACCAATGTAAGAAATAACTTAGTTCAGTTCATAGATATTAAAGTTTCTCAAATAGGATACATGGGAGATGTTTCAGAAAGAGACTGAACTCTATCCTCCCACTCCCACATCCACTGTTTCCTACATTTGCCCACATATCACTTGATTGCTCTTATCATTCCCAGAGACTACAAAATATTCTTTCCCAAACTTAGTAGTATAAATTAGACAAGAAGCAGAGAAAGGCAGAAGCCAAAGGGACTCCTATAACTTTTATACATAGTCTTGTAGAAAAAATAAGACCTTATGAACTGAAAAGATGCTACTGTCTATAACTGAGCAGTTTTCTAGTCAATAACATTTTACATGCCATCTTCTCATAATGGATAGCCCTCTCACTGAAGAATTGTTCCAAATATTGCTTGTTTATACAATTTGCAAATCACTTGGTGAATTTTTCTATCTGTTGTAACAGGAGGTGTGCCTAATCCTCTTTGTAGTTGATAATCACATTTACCATTAGAAGTAATCTTTTCTCATACTCACAGGACAAGCTGAAGAGGAATTTTTCACAAGGGTGTGTAATAATAGGATGATGGCGTAATGGTTTTAAACTGAAAGAAGGTAGGTTTAGATTAGATATTGAGAAGAAATTCTTTACTATAAGGGTAGTGAGGCACTGGAACAGGTTGCCCAGAGAAACTGTAGATGTTCCATCCCTGGAAGTGTTCAAGGTCAAGCTGGATGGGGCTTTGAACAGCCTGGGCTAGTGCAAGGTGTCCCTGCCTATGGCAGGGGTTTGGAACTAGAGGATCCTTATGGTCCCTTCTAACCTAAACCATTCTGTGATGCTATAACCCTATGAAAAATATGCATGAGGTGATTCAGGACTATCTTCAAAACCTGGAGGAATCCCTGTTGTTCATAACAGTGAGAATTTTCTCATTGGAAGTCCTCTCATGTCCAAATACACTCTTGCCTTTCAACAGCCACATGGGCAGAACACAGAAAAGAGAACGCAGCTCATTCAAACTTCAAGTGTTCTAGTCCCTTGAACTGTATCTACTAAATTTTAATGTTAAGTTAGTGTTATTTTATGCATGGTAACTAGTAATGACACAGTTGTTCTTCTCCTTCTATTCTCTATTCTGGTTGTCCCTCCACATGGAATTATATTAGGAAGTATACTGTCCTGGTAGGAAGATAGATTAAGAGATTCAATAACCTTTTCAAATCATATCTTGTTCAAGTTCATACTTCCCTGAACACTTGCACACATGTGCACTTCTGAGATCTCTGCCTTTGCTCCATTTTTCCTTCCTTCTATGCCATAGTTCCTCATAACTGGAGCAGCAAAATTTTTGTTTCTTTGAGAAACTCTGATTTGTCCCTCTGTGAGAACCCCTGTTTTGCAAATCAAAGACACAAAAATGATTTTGCCATTACTTCTGTTGCTTTCCTCAAGGCGATCACTACACAGAATGAGGATCCACATATGATAATGCTGACATTCAAATCTACAACTGAACTGTCTAAAGACAATCTCCAAACACTACTCCAATGATTAATCAGCTGTACATTCACACAGAAATATTTAATGTACTGCTCTACTCACTGAAGCCTTTTATTGTACAGTCAAAGGTTATTTGGATTTTATCCATCCCCATCAGGCTGGAGCTCACTATTATTAAGTAAAATTCAACCTGGAGGGCACAAAACCTGTGCAAGGAATATGGAGTGTTTTGATTCATAAAAATACTGAAAAGTAGGTTTGGGGCATAGATTTAGGGAAGATTGTATCAGTCTCTTAAATTAGTCCCCCACAGTCACAAGCATCTAGTACGTATGTAGTTCAGAGAGGTCACGATAATATCTGTTCCTCCTGTCTCTATACACCACATATCCTACTGTCTTATAAAACATCTGAAGAAGGCCAGAAGTTACAGTTATACATTACCATGGGAATGGTGCCATATTGATGGATTCCTATGATAGTGCAAAACTTTCCCTTCTACTCATCTTTCGTCAGATGAACACTTGTTTTAAAGCTCGAGTATACGTCTTGAGCTCATAGAAAGAAAAGAAATGAAAGACAGACAAATACTAGGATTGCACTGTAAAGACCGACTCAAATAAAGCCCTAAAATTCACACTAGAACTCAGAATGTCTGCTCACTGTTTTATTGTGAAAAATTGCCATATCTTTTCTTAGTATTTTTTAAAATATAACAGAGAAAAAACCCTGCCTCACAGAAAAAAAAAAATGCATTCTTAATGAAAAAATGTGTTTCCAAAATAAAACTATTAACTCCCCTTAATGATCTCTGAAAGGAAATTATAAATACATCTGGCCTTATGATTTTAAACTACACATCTCAAACGATTTCTGAATTTCCATATAGCACAAGGACTGTATACTCACTGAAGGACAGAAGTATTTCACAGTCTAAGAGCACTGCAGCTCTTACCATGCTCATGCACCTGTGTTTCTTTCCCAGAGTAGCTGGAAACTGCATACCTGATACCAGGACTCTGGTCCTATGTTGAATGTATTGTCCTGAGGTTGAATACAGACAAGAAGTCTTACATGGAAACCCATTAAAATCTTGATTTTTGAAGACCCAGTGTCTGAAACTACTTGTTTGTATATAGCTTATTACCTCTTTCAGCCTGTACAAATTTTCAAGTTGCAGCTATGCAAGACAACTCATTTGATGAGACAAGAGAATGTCACTGCCATAAAATGAGAACCTTTAACATCATTGGCTTTCATTCTTGCCTTAAATAATATGAAACCTGAAACTGGTAGGACACAACTGTTTCAGTGACTGCATAGATAAGTGTTTTCCTAAATGGTAAAAGTTACCCAGTCTTGAAAAAGTTCTTCAGTGACCACCAGCCTTCTTTGGCTTCCACAGCCTTGATATTAAAATCCACCCCAAGACAGATAGTTTGGGAACCCCAAGAAATTACTCTTCAAGCCACCAGTTCAAACCATGAGAACAACCATGAGCTGAAAACACTGTGTGAAATGAGATACTGGTCTTAGTGATTTTCTTATTTATGAAGTATATTATATTAGAAAAACATTAGGAAATTACATACTAAGTTACCACACCTATACTTTCAGAATAAATGCTTAAGACTTAAGGGATCTTTGGGCACCTGGAAAGTGTCTCTAGAAAAGGGGTGTGACAGTGGCAAAAATGTCTCTGTATTGAGGGTATTTCAAGCTGGAGTGAGAAAGAGTCAGTAGTCAAACACATTGTGTCTATCTGTCTCTCTTTGTATGAAAAGTACAATTTTTAAAATGAAAGGAAAGTTCTGACTTTATGGAATTTGAATTCATATGGTCTAGTGATTTACTCTCAGGAAATATGTGCTTCTACAATAACAATGTGTTAATTCTAAGACTCATAGACTATTATTTTGGCAACAACAATTTTGTACAGTTTAATTTGAGTTAAAAAAGTTCTTTCAGTCTCTCTTCCATGTGTTGTAGTTCCTCATCCACACATTCCCAAGCCTTAAAAATATTTCAGAATATGTATATAGGGTGGTAGAACCCACAATTCAACTTGGTTTAGTTAGCAACTGTTTTACTTTCACCACAGAGAGAACTATAGCACTAAAAGCTAATAACACAGAGGTTATTTACATGGATAGCTTGCTGGGAACAGGAAAATTGCACTTACATGAAAGGTTTGTTTTTCCTAAGGCTCAGTTCCCCTCCCCTTCCCCTTCCCCTTCTCTCCTCTTGCCTCAGTGGAAAACAGGTGTTTACTGAAAGTAATCCAACCAGATATCTTCAAAATCTTAGCAGACAAAGTAGATTGACCCCAGTTCATCTTCATGGAGCTTAGGACAAGTCAATCAATATACTTCCTAAATAATTACCATTTGAATGTTGATTTTACTTTCCTAAGATTAGTACATTAAAAAGCTTGTATTCAGGAATGCTAATGCAGTGCAGTTCTGTGCACACACAGACTTACAAAAAACACAATATATTCTTTATATAGACAAGCTTCAACTGAATCTGGGTAATGAGGATTTACTTATTCTTTTGTTGAAGAATGAAAAAAAAAAGCAGAAATAAAACAGAGAAATGGATATAGTTAGAACTCTGGAGGGAAAGACTTTATTTAGCATTTAGATTTTTGAGGTTAGGCATTAAGATTCCATGGATGCAACAACTGCAATCCAAACTTTATCTGTTTAAAATAATCCCATGGACGAAAGAAGGCAAGAAATCATTTTATGTTTCAAATAAGAGATCTAAAATGGGGAAATTAAAACACCATCTAATTATTTCATAAATGCTGTAAGTTGCCTAGTAAGACTCCAATGAAATATATCCATTGAGAAATAACTTTTGAAGTTTACTTGCTATAAATAACACTTTTTTTTGTTCTCCAAATGAGTTAAACATTGAAGCAGGGTACACACTCTTGGGTGTGTATCTGTTCATTTCAGTGAATGTTGGGGTAACTTAAATGAGTTTACCAGCTGAATGAAGACTTAGCAGTCCAGACACTTAGTCATATCCAGGTAGGCTCCATTCCCTTGATGACCCTCCCTCACAGTCATTCTTCTTGTTGAGAAAAGCTTTCTCTGCTGTAGTGGATGCAAACAGATCTCCCTTAGCATCTTAAAGGAAAAGAAGCAGAAGAATTTACTCTGGTTTGGCATCAGCTAGAGCACTTGCCCCTCTGAATGCGCAGCAAATGAGGAAAGTTAAAAAATGTGTATCTCAATTTAATGAGGAAATTCTTTTTTCTCTTCTGCATCCCTGTCTCCGCTTCTCCCATTTCCTTTGGTATCAAAAGTTTTGCATTTTTTCTTGCAACACTTTGCATTCTGATTCCTCTCCATGAATGTGGTTTATATCTCTCCATTCATCATTTTTTGGCATTTGTCTCTGCTGGAAATTCTCCATGACCGCTTTAGTATAAGTTCCTTTTTCTGCACTGTTTCTCATATGAAAGCTGAAGTAACTTTCTGTGCTTCTATTTAGAAGTTCGTGAGTTCTGATTCCAATCCCCCAGAAGCCTGTTTTTCCCCTCTCTGGAACAAATACAAGTTCTGAGGGGACCCTCAAAGTCTGTATAATCTGATGAATTCTGTTTAGAGCCAGTCTCTGCAAGATAGGTTCTTGTCTTTTATCCTGTCCTTTATCCTGAATTTTTTAGTTTCCCACAGACAGATCACAGAAATGATGGCTGGGCTTGTTATAAAACTCATGAATTAGCTTATAACTCAGGTAAGGATCCCTTACCTTCTCTGCTTTGTAAAAAAACTTAGGAAATATTATAATCTATTATTATTATTATTATTATTATTATTATTATTATTATTATTATTATTATTATTATTATTATTATTATTATTATTGGCAAACTTTTTTTTTTTTTTTAAATCCAAAATTGTGAAATGAAACTGGCTACCCTCAGGCTCTGGATCAATTCAAGGTCAGAGAAATGGTGTCTAAGAGTTGCCAGCAGTTTGGTGGCATGAATTAAGTCAGTTTCTGGTGTCAGTCTTGGCTTTGGGAGACAAATACCTGTCTTACAAAAAGGCACTAAATATATAACACTAGTGGAAGTTTAATGAGATTAAACTTTGAACAGACATGGAGATTGAACTACATTGTAACGTTATCCTGTGTGGTTAGAAAAACAAGGCCATGACACGGAAAAGCTGCAGGGGTAACTAGCCTTGCTGAAGCTATTGTTTGCATTAATGGACTTTAAAGGACCTCAGCTCTTGCTATGAGCACTGTTCCATTCTGTTCATATGTACACGTGTATTGTGCAAGTGGTTTTGTTCTTTGGTTTTCAATGGCGTCTTCCTAGTCTGGATTCCCCTTTCTGTTTTGTGTTTTCAGCACTATTATCATTTTATATAATGATATTAACTTTTTATTAGTTGTTAATACCTATAATGCTTTAAAAATGAAGAAAACTAAACAGGTTAGTATTAAATAATTACACATACTCTGGACCTGCCAGTTAAACAAAATATTTTGTATCTGGAAGAATTCATGAAGAATATAGAAAAAAGTTACAATTGAGGCAGAATTTTAATTTATTAGATATATATGCTTAATTAAAGGCTGGAAAAATGTGATTGTATGTGAGTTGGATTAGTACAATATATGTATTGCAATTGCAATGGCTTAAAAAAATATTTTCTTGTTGTCCATCTTGAAATTTCAAAGTTGCTATACAAAATATCTAAGTTTGGCACAGGCTTCAGTTCAGTTGGCACTCTTCAGTCCAACACCCCAGAGACTGTGATCCAAGGCTGTTTCTGCTCCATCACAGAGTTACCTTCATCACCAGGTGAACAATCTACAATTTGACTACAACCTTAATAATTTTTCAGCCCTGAGAGAACAGAAAAACTGATTCCAGGCACACACATACTTCCACCAACAGGTGTTTGGCAAGAGTGATATGGACACCTCACTTTTTCTGTGTCTTTGTTCACTGGCAGAGGGTTCCTTCATGATTATATTTACAAATGCAGCCTCGCTATTGTATACCAATGGTACTGCCAGATACAAAGTGATGCAACAAACAGCTGAACACATCACATTAGGTGAGTTCATTTTAATCTTCCTTCCTTTATACTATTCCAGCATCTTATCAGGCCTGTTTTCACATAGCCAAATATGCTATGTGTAGGAAATATGTGAAATATGAAGCAAACAGCTTGGTCTTAGTCCTAAGAAGTAACACACTGAGTGAAAAATGCTGAGAACCATTGATTTAGACAAATAGACTCCAAAGCGACATTTGTATTTTGCAATCATTACTATAAATACTTTGTCTTTTTTAGGGAAAGCTTTTCCTGGATGTTATTCTAAGAGGATCAGTCACAGTGTTTTTGACCTTTTACTATACACCACTCCATTAACATCCTGTGGAGAAATTCTCCTTATATATGTAATGGATGCATTTTATGAGACATAAATCAAAATAGATAGTCAAAAAATAGATGGTATGGAACTCAGGAAGAGCTGCCTGCCTGAGTACTTCGTTGGCATATTGCCTATAGTTGATAGTGTCAACTCAACATATGGCCCTTCAAATGCACTGTTGAATACTCTTATGGGAATAAAGTCAGACTTGTCTGTGAAGTGTTTAAAGTTTCAAAGTCCAACAAATAAAGCAAGTTGTAGCTCTAGTGAGAAGGAGACCTTACAGGCTTGTATGCAAACAGTGTAGCTTTCCACCACAACTATTTTTTAATAATTTCCACAGTGTGAACAGCCCTGCACAACACGAGAGCAATTGTTAAAATAGTTACTACTTGAACACAGCCAAACTACGTTACAAGCTGATTTAGCTGGATGAGTACTGAATTTTTAAAAAAAGCCAATTGTTAAGTTTGTTCTGAAGCTGTAGATGTATCCTCAAATTAGGGAGAGCTTGAAACAGTGCAGAAAAGAAAGGATGGCAGAATTATGCAATTAAAATTCTCATCTAACCTCCTGAACAAGATCCAACAACCACAGAGTGTCTGAAATTATATATTCAGTGTTTATATGTGGCAGTGATAGAGTAAAAGAATTTGTACTAGTTTGGCTTTTCACATAGACATGTAAAACAAACACAATCTGCATGCCAAAAAGTGCAAGGGTATATGGCAGAGGGCTAGGAAGAGAGAGGCAGCCCTACTGCCTGCTCATCCGAATTAAGTGATGGGCACATGACCCAAAGGGTACAGAAACATCTGAAATAATGACCCAATCTCTCTTTTTAGTGTTGCTATTGTTAAAATTAAACAAACACTGCTGCAAAAGGATTTTCTTTCCATTATTTTTTGCTACTGCTTCTAGTGGCCCTCTCAGGCAATGAATAAAACTTGAAGAAGGACAGTCTGGTGCACAAATGCTCTCGTTATCTTAAAGAGGTCAGTGGTCAAAGGCGAAAAAAATTCATAGAGTAGTTATAATTAAAGGTAGGGTTTTATATGCTTTTGATAAAGGCTTGTGAAACAGCCAAAAGAGATCCTGCAATTTTAATGTTAAGTGGCTTTTGTATTGGAAAAATGCCCAAGGGCCATGTCAAGCACGGTCACTTACAAATGACTGATGGGAGATCAATACAGACAGAGTGGGGATGCAGCTTTGTCACTGGGAGATGTAGTTAGTATGTGATTAGCCTTAAGTAGCATTGACGTGGATGTAGATGGGCAGTAAAGTGCTTAGTATCCAGTGAGCATGATAGCTGTTTGTACACAAAAGTTAATGAAAGAGGAATACCACATTATCGTTAGACACTCAAAGGGGCTTCCCACACCCATTCAGGAATTTTAGGGGCAGATCAGCCTGGCAATGAGCTACTCAGCTGCCAGTCCCAACAGCACTAACTCTGATTTTGGTTTTCTTCTATGAGAAGCAATCCCACAGGCTTTGGTAAACCACCTAGTTAAGTTCTATGTGTAACCTGATTAAAAGGGACCAAGTAGGCCACTTTGCCTTTCTCAGAGACAGAAAATCCTGTAAAATAAGCACAAATAGAAACTAAAGAGTAGAGAGAGGAAACAAGAAGGTACTTTGAGGAAGATAAGATCCTCTGGCACTGATAACATATTGCACCAAATCTTCTCTGTTCCTTAGTTTGGGCATCATTATAGTGAATCAGATCCAGAATATCTCACTAGGCATTTCACTTTTCTTCCCTTTTTGTTCAGATGCATTACCCATAACCAGGGATTTTAAAATGCATCTGATTGCATTCTTGAGGAAGTATTTTTACCCAGGGATGTAGTAGAGTTCCTATGAAGAGAGATTTTCAAGATGAAATTGAACAGGGTACTAAATGATCTCCTCTAGATTTCCTCTCCCATGAAAGTGTGGACCAAAAGATCTTTTGAGCTTCCTTCCAGCCTGAGTTGTTCTATGTTTCTGTGATGTTGCTAACCAAAGAAATGTGCACACTCTTTATTTTCATAATACAGACTTATTTGGGGGACCCAGAATTTTAATTTATGCATACTAGATTTGCCCCAATTTGCCTTTCTGGAAGGTTTTAGGTTTCCTTTTTTTTCTATAGAAACTCCTGTATTGTTCCTCTGTTAAACAGCAAAATAACCCAAATTAGATATGAATCCCACTTGGTATCAAATTATAAACTCTCTTGTTTTTTTCTCAAAATGAGGGATGATCCCACCACTGAAGAGAGCGACTGTGGAACTATGAACAAGAAGTCAGTAATTTCAAGTGTTCTGATTAATATTTACTCCTTTTTTTTTTTTTCCTGCTACATGAGAAAGAATAAATCACACTCTGAAAAAGCATCATCTATGCTATCTCCTCTGACCTCCTACCCCGCTACTCATAGTATTAAAAGGTTTGCCTCAATTTTAGTCACATGATGTAAACTGAAATTATTTCATGGCTAACCTGATATTTCCAGGGCCATGATGAAGCCAGAAATCTGTGCCCTAGGGTCATCACATGCCTTCCTAATGGACCCCCAGTACATGGTTAATTACAGGGAGAATTTGGGTATCCCGCTGTCAAAAGCCACTACAGCACAGCACCAGTCAGAAAGGCTCCTCGCTCAGCATCTCTGCTGCATTCAAACCTGGACAACCTTTCAGGATTCCCGCTAGAAGTGGAGATGACCCAGAAGAGACCAGAAAGCTTAATGTTGGACAGTGCATATGTAAAATTTGGGGGCTTTATAACAACATACATCTAAAATCATTACACCCTTTATTAGCAAACGATAGTGCACACATCATCAGCTAATTAAAACTGGGCCAAACTACTAACGGAGCCATAACCTGGGTCATTGATTCCCAAAGCATTTCTTCTTTTACTAGGCAAAAATAGAAGCTCTGTAGTACAAATAAGGCAAAATCCCTGCTATATTTAGTCCATCTATTTTAACTGTCTGAACTCACTGTTGACTAAAACTCTTCTCAGGGCATTGAACTGAGTTAGTAACTCAGCCTTTGTGATCGTGGTTCTTTTGTGCCTGTTTAATTGTTCCTAAGTGAAATGTAAAAATCATTATTCTTCAATATTTACAAGAAGGAGACATAGTTTCCTCTCTGAAGAACCTATGTAAGCATACTCAAAAGACAAAGCAATCTATTTTTCAAATTACTTTTTGCAATTTATCAACACTGAATAGTTTGCCCATGAAAGATTTGGCTACTTGTCAAACAAAGCATGGTTGTCCAGTCATTTTCCAATAAGAGCAATAACATATTGGCGTCTTTTGGAATGCTTTGTTAAATGTGCAGTCAACTAACACTCAAGAGTAAATACAGAGCTACAACTGAGGCCTTCAACTCGACATTTCCAGGTTCACAAGTCCCAGACCTGTCACACATTTCCTTTTTGACCCTGGACAAGATATTTAATCTCCCAGCCCTCTATCTGTATAACAGCTAATATATTACTTGCCTTTATTGCTGTAGACTGCAGAACAGTGTCCAATTACAAACACATTCACTGCTGGATATGGTGATGTGTTGATAGTTGAGGCCTCAGAAAGCTGCTCTAAGAAAAAGCAATCAGAAATTACAAATTATGATTTTTATCGTGTAGTTTTCTGACTATGTTTCTGTAGTCTGCTTTTACCCAGACCTTCCTTACATGTGAAATTTGCTAAACCCTGCAAGGTTAGGAGGGCAGGTAAGGCTCAACCTAAGGTCTGTTTCCCTCTCCAGAGGTCTCTCTATGTATTTGAGAACGATGCTGATATGGCTGTCCAGAAATTCATAGCTTTGGAACAGCCCTGAAACTTTATACTTCTGACACAGGGAAGAAGAATTATTAATTTGGTCCTCAACTTCCATGGAAAGTATTCAGTTTGTTTGCATGGTCATATATTTACCCAATGACTTTGTCTCCTAGAAATACAATGCTTGCCAATGAGTTGTTTCTCATGACCTGAGAAGCTAAGCAATGTCTAATATTGATCAGTAGTTCATACGTTAATGGAAATAGCTAAATTGAAAAAGATCTTCTTTATACACACTGTGGCAAACTGTATCTGTTTGACTGGAGAGGGCAACCTTTTATTGAACTGCATAGTGGTTTGCTTTCAGTTGAGTTTATTCCTTTCTACAAAGGATTTTCCCCTTTCTGAATTGTTTTTTTTCTCTCTGCTGACCATATTTAGTACATGCCTGTCTTAACAGTGACTCTCAATTTACCTTCAATCATCCTCTTGATGTAGTAAAAGCCAATTTGAGTTTCCTATGTCAATGAAGTACAGTGCAATAGAGGACTAATTTATTACTGCCAACAACAAACAGGACCTTACTACATCCTTTCTTAGGCTTTTTGCCAGGGCTGAGGTTGCAGCAGGTTTATCCATATCTCCTTTCAATAGGTGATACCCGCTTCTGGAGTAGTGCTGCCTTCCTCAGGTCTGGGAGATGTTACCTTGCGCTGAGCTTTAACTATCCCTACTCTGGAAGAACTGTACAAATTGGAAACTTTTGCACCAGAATCTCAGCTAGTTTCTTCCCAAGTTCAAATCTAATACATGTGTCTCACTATTTTATATCAGCATGCCTTTATCACATATGTCCTTGCTCCATTTCCTTCCCCTATACTGTCATGGTTTAACCCCAGCTGGCAGCTAAGAATCACACAACCACTCAGTCATTTCCCCCAGCACAACTGGGGGAGAGAACTGGAAGGGTAAAAGTGAAAGAGAGTTCATGGGTTCAGATAAAGACAGCTTAACAGGTAAAACAAAATCCACAGGCACAAGCAAAGCACACCAAGGAATTAATTCACCACTTCCCATGGTCAGGCAGTTGTTCAGCCATCCCCAGAAAAGCCAGGCTCCATCATGTGTCACAGTGACTTGGGAAGGCAAATGGCATCATTGCAAACATCCTCACTTCCTTCTTCCTCCCCCAGCTTCATATACTGATCATGACACCATATGGTGTGACGAGGCAGTTTGGGTCAGCTGTCCTGGCTGTCCCCTCCCACCTCCTTGTGCACCCCCAGCCCACTCAGGGATGTGGTGGGGAGAAGAGCAGAAAAGGCTGTAACATTGTGCAAGCTCTGCTCAGCTGTAATGAAAGCATCCCTGGAATTATCAACACTGTTTCCAGCAGAAATCCAAATTATAGCCCCACACTAGCTACTGTGAAGAAAATTAACCAGCACATATACTAATGATCATCAGTAAGCTGGCTGACAGGAAGACAAAAAGCAAACCTCATTGGACAGGGCAAAGGATAACCCTTTATTTAGGCTGGATGAGAATAAGCCAGGTGAGCCTGACATTACACAACAGACACAGGAGATTTTTCAGTTTAACAGCTTTGCTTATGAAGAGACAGAACAAATGGAGTTTGTACAAATCAAGCTTAAGGTGAGCTGATAGAGCAGTTTTGTTTCTCAGGAAATGACTGCACTCTGCTTGGCATCAGTCATTGCCTCCGATCCCATCTTTGAAAGATCCCAACATTTTATATTTATTTACCAACACAAATTACATTGGCAGCCAGTCACTTCAAGCAATCTGCCTGGTGTGGTACAGCCAAGCATACAGGGTTTTAACAAAGAAAAATAAAAGATCTGTTCTTCCTAGTCTGAGAGTGACAGATATAGCCTACCCCAGGCTCTTGGTCAGCCAGCTGGCACTGAATTACATCACACTTCAAAAAAAACCAGCTCCTTATTTCATTAATACTTTCAATGTGACTGAATATTACAGAAGACAATTATTGGCAGTTCAGTGTCTTTACTTCAGCTAGACTGAATCTCTTTCTGTATGTAACACATTTTGTGACACAGCACTGAAATGTGATGAACTCAAATGAAGATGTGTCTGCTGCGGTCAATTTGTGTTGTCCTCATTTTGTTTTAATGCTAAATAAAAGAAGCAGTGGAGAAAAGGTCCTATTGTGGATTTGGGCAAGAATAAAGCAGTACAAGCAAGTAGAAAAATGTTCTTTGTTCTACAGGGCCTCTCATTTCCATATATTTTTCATTGGCTGTATTTGGCAAACTCCATTGACACTCACTTTCTCTGTCCCATACAGATTTACCATCTAGTCATCACACAAAACAAATAAATAAGAAAGAATCATCACAGTTCATAACGGAGGGCTGTTTAAGAAAACAGGTAATTGTAGATTTTCAAGGAGCTCTGATTTGTAAAAAAGTGTCTAGGGGCAGCATGGTGTAAGGGACTCAGATTAGGGAAGGACACATTAAGCAAGTTATTTAAAATGTTAGTTTTCAATTTCCCTATCAGTAAAAGTGTTAATGTTATGTACCAAACGAATGCTGTGGGGGTTCATCAAGGAGTCACTTTCTTGCCTTTGCACTGGCTGAGTAGCCCTGTGGATGTTGGCAACATTTTTCCCTGTAAAAGAAAGGTTTGACTTAATACACACATAGTGGCTCAAATCCACAGAGCACTAAACTTCATGCAGATCAAAATGACAGCCACTTCGTAACATGAGATGTGAGGTTTGCTGTACATTGTCAAGCAAGGCTCATCTCACAGTCACATCTCATTACTCCCATAGCCTCTTTCTCAAAGCACTTCATCTTCAGTAGCTAGTAGGTACTGGCTCTGTTCAAAAGGTTAAACTGTTGTTTCCAAAGGATGCAGAAGAACAAGGCTTGACAAGGAAGAGAGCTGCAACTCCCTGATAAATCATGCACAGCACTCAGTCGCTGGGCTTGGGAAGTACAAAATTAAATTGTGTTCACATTGGCCTGTGCTGACTCAGAAATACAATATGGGAATCATTGTTTTAATCAAGTCACATGGGTCTTTTTGTAAAATAAAAACTAGACTGGGTTGTACAGCCTAAGAATAAATAGTAAGGAAGGGAGAGTAGTCTGTGGAAATCAATCTCTCCTTTATATACTCCCAAATTATACTCATAAAGAGGAGGCCTCCAGCAGCTCTGTCAGTCACGATAAAGCTATCACGCTCTGATTTATTACAGGTTCTCTTCTTGTGTTTTCACTGGAAAACATCCTACAGGTGTGTTTGTGTTGCTACCAGAGATACACGAAGATTAATTATGTGTCTACGAGCTGAAATTCATTGACATATTTTCAAAGATCTAACTTGCAATCAAATTCATGCCCTATAAAAGAGGGGGACTAGCTGGAAAAGCCAGAAAGAGAATGAAATACTTCCAAGGATCAAAGAGTAATCACCATTTAACTCCTAGGCATGGCAATGTAGCCTGAGCTTTCTCCCTGGTGCATTAAGGAAGCTCTGTGCGTTGGGCTTAACCTCTTTTGAGAAAATCCAAATTCTCCTTTTTTCACTTTGGTTTCCCTGAAAAAGATCTGTATATGTACCAAAAGTCTCATTTCCTAAAGTCTTTGGGGTCCTTGCTATTCAATCTACACAGTGTCAAAATCAGGCTTTTAGGCAAGATAACTTAATCACAGCTGTCAATCTGCAGTGTTGATTAAATCATTCTCCTCTGTGAGGAAATAGTGTGTGCTGCTTAATTTCCTAGGATGGCAAACATTGTTATTTTACATGACCTGATTTCTCTCTGTCTCACTGACCCCTCAAGAGCAGGTAGAAACTGGAGTTCACTGTGTTGAAGAAAGGCTAGTAGGGACAAGATCTCTTTTCTTCTGCACATCTAAGCTGTTCCCAGGAACGCAGAGACTGTCCCTGTCATAAATTGCGGAGTAAACTTCCTTGGAAAGGGGAAATGTTTAAGGTCCACTTTGCCATGGGGTTAGACACATAAAATAGTAATCAGCTTTGCTGTAAAAATGCTGCTATGTGTTTTAAAGCCAACATCTTGACAAACATCATCCAAATAAGTTGCAGCAGTCCAAATGTATTGGTCCTGTCATGAGAACTGAAGGTAGACCAAGAAAGGATTTTGATTTACTGCTTTTCAAGGTCTTAGATGAACAAATACAGAGTGGTGCTTTTTATTTATATTCTTGCAATTGATGCTAAAGTAGCACTTAGGCAATGAAGTATATAGGTTGCAATTGAAAACGGAAAAACATAATCCCTAAACATTGTATATCTTTGTCCAAGTAAGGAAATGAAAAATCTAACCAATACAATCCAAAGTGTCTTGATCTTAGTCAGCAGAAAATCAAACTTTCTGATTGCTGAATCAGTGGTATGTTCGGGGGTGGCAATGCCCTGGTGACAGAAATGAAACAGGGCCCACAGCAAAAACAGATATGTGCTTGTCTTACCACCGCCCTTCCCCAGCCTCCTTAATCCTCCTGCCATGGTCTGAGTCTTCTCATCCACTGAGTCCTCTCAAAATTGCACAATTAAACACCATCTCTCCCTTCAATCCAAATAATCACTAAATAATCTGAGAGGAAAGTTGCTCACATAGTAAGTCAAAGAGACAAGAACGAAAGTCTGTGAGACAACCAGTTCATTATGAAGAATATTTTAACACTGGCCAAAAGAAGGAAAATATGAGTGAAATAGGAAATCTCAACAAAATTTTTCTATCTAAGATGAGAGCTGGTGACTTTTCACCTCCAATACTAATGTATTTTTTCTTTTGTTATCTTTAAAACAGCAAGACTTCAAGATTTATTTCCAAAATAGGATGATTGACCCTTACATGAAATGTCCAAGCGTATCAGCAGGTGATATATTCAAATAGGACTACACAAGACAGGAAAGATATAAGCCTTTACTCGGTAGGCAACTGTAGTGGCAAAGTTTTTATGTGGCAGGCTGACAGCTTTCCTTTAATGAAGAAGGTTTAAAGTCTTTAGAAAAAAATGGCTAAATATTGCAGGTAAGCAGAAAGGTGTTTTCTGGTAGCAGACAGCCCATCAGATTTCAAATACTGATTCCAAAGCCACATCTATTAGGACAAACATTGAACATGAAAATAGGTGATAAAGACTTATTGTCGTGGAACTACTGTCAGTACTGACAAAACTCAAAACCAAAACAGGTACACAACAGCTTTGCAAGGGAAGGTGACAGTCATCTGGCAGCTAATCAATGAAGTCAGCAGGTAAATCCAACAGGCTAAATCTCATCCTCCCTTTATGGGTTAAAATGATACAGGTAAAAATGTGAACCCTTACTGAAGGTAGATTTTGATCCTTCATAACGGGTTATGAAAAAAATTAAATGCATCAGCCCTCTGTGTCATTACACCACAAGTGCACATTTCAATGTCAAAACCCAAGTTTTTGCAAGTGTAATGCTTTCTCAACTCCAATCCAGCAAGTGCAAGCTTTCCCAGTAGTATTGTCTGCAACATTGCCTGAAAGCAGTATTCCCTGCAGTATTGCCTGTTACCAAAGGACTACACTGGCCACAGGACACAACAGATTCTTCCACCTCTAATGTCTAGAGTTGCTTTCCTGCCAACCGTATAAAATTTGCTATGTCCATGTACAGGTCTTTGGTGGGTACAGCTAACTTAAACAAAAAAGAATGATACATCCCCATCCAACATGGTTACCTCATCTTTATTTAAAAAATCCTCACATTTATATAAGCAGTCACCAAAAAAATGAAAAATAAAGCAGGAAAATATTGTTTGATATAAAGGGTTGCACAATTTTTATAAGTATTGCATGCAGCTTCGCTGTTTTTCCTGTAGTAAGATTTTTTGTGGATGTGGTTTTTTCACAGAGCAGAATGGAAGAAAAATATTTGTCAAATTGAAAAATATGATTTTAAAAAGCCCAACATTAACAGACCTGCTCCAGGAGAGATTGGGCATCCAGTATTGCCAAACATACATGTTTATAAACCAAGACACTGGCTTAAAATCAAATTATTTTAAAAACAATGGATATTGTGTTACTTTTCTTGTTGTGTGGAATTTAAACTTTTATGTTTCATGTCATCAAACGTTTTGACCATCATGGGGTTTAGAAGCATCACATTTTATAATGAAAACCAAGCTTTTCAGGTAATTTGGTTAAAATAATTAGGCCTTTAAGAAAAACATAAGTTTTCACAAAAACAGTGATCATTCCACAAATACAGAAAAATTTGAAACCATATTAAAATAATTCTTTAATCAATTGTACCTCAAGATGAAATTCAAAGTATTTGAATGCAGTAAAGAATTTAAATCTGGGTTTATAGTAATTTATTAATTTCTGTAGAGGCAAGATAAGTCTACACTATATTCCTAGATTTCTAAAATCTCCTTGGTCAGGGCAATAAAGCATAATCCAACAATCTAGAATAATTTATTACTGTCTACAGTAGATTGTAACTCAAAATTTGTGCATTTTTCTAACTTTTTTGTTTTTTAAATAAAAAATTAAGCTCAATAAAGAAAGAAGCTGGACATGAGGAATGAACAGTGAATTCAGAATAAGATCACAAGAGTTCTACTAGAGAATCCAAGAATTCACAGCAAACACAGGGCAACGTCCTTGTACACAAATTGAAATCATATTAACCAAAGAGATGAGAATTACTAAATTGAAAAATCATTTCAAATTTTGCAGGGTAGTCCAGCTTATTGCAGTGTGAAGTATGTTAGTGACTTATTTTAATTTTACATGTAATCAAAACTGTGCTTTCCTCAGAAAGTTTAAAAATATATGATGAAAAGTTTCCCTTTGAAGAGTTTGGTGTACTGTAAATTTACAGGCAACACGGAGCTGGGTGGTAGGAGTGTTGATCTTCTGGAGGGCAGGAAGGCTCTGCAGAGGGATCTTGACAGGCTGGATAGATGGGCTAAGGACAGCCATATGAGGTGAAGTGTCAGGTCCTGCACTTGAATCACAACAATCCCATCCAGTGCTACAGGCTGGGGGAACAGTGGCTGGAAAGCTGCTCAGCAGAAAGGGACCTGGGGGTGCTGGTCAACAGCTGGCTGAACACGAGCCAGCAGTGTGCCCAGGTGGCCAAGAAGGCCAATGGCATCCTGGGCTGTATCAGAAATAATGTGGCCAGCAGGACCAAGGCAGTGATCACCCCTCTGTACTCAGCACTAGAGAGGACTCACCTTGAATCCAGTGTCCAGTTTTGGGCCCCTCACTACAAGAAGGACATAGAGGTGCTGTAGCAAGTCTAGAGAAGGGCAACCAACCTGGTGAAGGGTCTGGAGCACCAATCTAATGGGACTGTTTAGCTTGGAGAAAAGGAGACCTTATTGCTCTCTACAACTACATGGAAGGACATTGCAGTGGGGTAGAGGTCAGCCTCTTTTCCCAATTAATAAGTGATGGCTTTAAGGAAGTGGCTTCAAGTTGCACCAGGGGAGGTTTAGGTTGGATATTAGGAAAAATTGCTTCACTGAAAGGGTTGTCAGACACTGGAACAGGCTGCCCAGGGGAGTGATGGAATCATCATCCCTGGAAGTATTTAAAAGATATCTGATACTTAGGGACGTGCTTTAGTGGTGAACACAACAAAGCTGGGTTAACAGCTGGACTGAATGATCTTAAAGATCCTTTGCAACATGAACAACTCTGATTCTGTGAAAACTCTCAGACTTTATTAATTATATAGGAAAATATATCACAAACATGTCTAATTGATAAAATAATTTTAAAAATAAATTCAATTTTACTGGAAGAGGAGGAGTGACAATAATAGGGAAAAGTCTGATTCTTTGGAGATTAAGCCAAGAATTCCAAATGCAGTTAACACATCATATCAAAACACATTAAGATACTGCTGGTCAAGAGTCAAAACTAGACATTTTCTGATAACAGAATCTTGCTCCCTGGCAAGATAAAGCCAGTTGCCTTTGCTTTCCAGTGATATTCAAATAAAAAAATCACTTGATCTCATACACCTTCATCAGACAATGCTTCCTCTGAATTTTTCATTTCAGTGGGAGATTTTTCTGAATAAGAATTGCAACATTGAACCAATAGATACGAAACACTTGCCTTGTCTGTTTGTTGCAGCAAACAGTTGCATCTTGTCTAATGTGTAGTTGGCAACCCTTAAGGAGAAAGTCTGTCACTCTGTTACATGTTTGTAAACTGCCTCCCTTAATATAATGCAAGCTTTATGATGCTACCTAAATAGTGACATCACTTTTATATATATACATATATATGTACATTTTCTCTTCCAACCTTGGAAAATGCAAAATGCATGAAAATCTATACCAAATTTGTATTCAGATGAATTCAAAGTGGATTTTATGTTCCATTCAATCCATCACTAATCAATTTTATATTGTGCATAAATGAAACACAAGTAAAAAGTGTAAAGGATATGTAAAACATCTGAGACAATTTTTTCCCTCCAAAATTCTACTTCTTTACTTGGGAGTCAATATTACTAGGAAGAAAGCAAACACAAACAATTGATCACCTCAATAGTTGAATTGCAATCTAGAGGTCAGGAAAATATTTGAGATATGCATTGAACAAACAGTCTCTGCTTAATCTCAGTTATTTCTTGAGTGTATATATCAAGCATGAAGTACAAAAGCCCTTGCAGTATAGCTGTTCTAGAATTATGTTGTATACACATGGATTTGCCTTCCTTGTTTAAAGGATCTAAACACAATCACAAATGTTACTTTTTGTGTTTCATAAAGTTTGCTGCCTTGTCGTACTTCAGCATAATTATACAGCACCGTTTATAAAAGTAAACACATTATAAAAGTCCTTTCAAAAAACAGCACCCATTTCATAATATTTATTCCCCTCATAACTCTGCAAAAGTAGAAGAAATCCATGGTGTCTGTGATATCACTTAATTAAACCACTCTAGCACATATAGAAACTATAGCAAGTAGGCAGTGTAAAACTTGCACACAGCACAACCCACCATAGACATGTAACATTACTAAGCCATTGGAAATGTTTCTTTCAAGCACTTAGAAACTCCTGTTTTCATTTAGATCTCATATGTTTTCATGTTAAGCACTGACAACCATTTAGCTACAAACCTAGACTTGTCCATGGACATCTGAAGGAGGAAGGTTTCTGAGCCTGGTGTTAGTAAGGACTTCCATGAAGTGACATCACTTTCTATCAGGTGAGGATCTTGACTAACAGTTTTAAAGGATGGTTAAAAACAAGAACGAGAAGAAAGCAAATGGCAGTCAAGGTTACATGAACTCTTGCTACTACTCTTCTGTTAATGAATGTAGAGAATGCTTTTCATAATGATGAGGTAACTTGTGACTAGCCTGAATTTTGTAGATTAAATCATTGTTACTCCTGGTATGCAATAAAGAAACTTACTGATAGTAGCAGTGTGAAAGGAGAAGCAGCAGGAAAGGAAAAGAAATTGCCTAATTTGTAGGGATTCAAAACATACAACAGGGTTTAATATCTGAAACTGCAGTGCAGGTACAGCATTTAAAATTTAAACAAATAGTTCAGAGGCTTCTAGATATGTTATGGTCTGTAGTTACTTTGCACACATTCCTACATACTTTCAAAGAGTAAAAAAAGTTATTAAAAAAAATCAAAACTTCACATAAACAGAACCCAACTGCTTCATCACTCATCTCTGTAGCAATGGCATATTTCCCTTGAGTGTTTCAAAGCCGTATGAACAAGGTAAGTCTGCAAGGCAGACCGATTTTATTGGTCAGCAATGAAGAGCTCATATCTACACATTCTGTTTCACACAGAGATGCTGGCAATGACCAACCCCTAGCTCTGTCACAAGGAAGGAGAGAGATACCCATTTTATTCCCCCTTCTGATGTGAAGTACAAAATGGCCATGCTGTTCAACATGTTAATCATGATTAATTCTTTTTTTGTAAAATTATTGCAACAGAGTATATGTTTGTATGTGAGTGCAAATATTTATCTACACCTGTCAGTATCAGTCAGAGAATTAGAAATTGCTGTGATGGGAGTATTTAGAAGACTGACAAACTGGCTTTTAAAATAAAATTTTATTAGACTAACATTAATTAATGACAGATGTGTCAATGTTTCGTTCTTACAAATGACCAGCACATAGCTTTACACACACCAAACCATTAGTCCACTCCATACTGAATTAGCTGTAAGTATGTAATACCAAGGAGATGATGCACCATTGGCTGCAGTACTTGGTGGTTAATGGTTGAGGAGGTTAAGGTGTTCAGGCTTGAGAGCCCTTTTATGGGTAAAGTTCCTCGGGATGCCTGATGTTATTTGCAGCTTCCTTCTCTCCCAAAAAGGGATCCCATCTGCTCCCAATGCTTCTTATTTTTATCTTTTTTTTTTGCTTTGCCAGCCATCCTGATAGTCATACATTCAGTAGAATATCCTGCCTGTTTGTCATCACTTGTGCTTATCTTACTCTTTGTTCTTCATCTTGCAAATTGAGTTGGTTTATGTTTTCCTACATTTCCCACTTGCAACTCCACAAGTTTTTGTTTACTCTTGGGTGGACAAATATTCACATACTTAAATGCAATACTTATACATTGTTCTGCTATGCTGTGTTAAGTATGTGTTGTTGGCTATTTTAGTATGCTTCTAGTTAGGTTCAAGGCAAGCAAACGAATTCATTCTAACTATGCCTATACTATAATGTGCATCCTGACTGTAAGTATGACAATAATTCATAGGTGCCATAGCCTCTGGTTTGGCTGTAATGCCTACACTTGAAGTTGTTATGGTAGTGATCTCAGGTAAAACCATTCTCTGTGGAAGAAATAAGGAACTGAAGAGCTGTCTATTATTGTTCTGGAAGAACAAAATAATTAGCACATCTCAGTAGTGTCCTTTAAACCAGAGTTACTATCCTTGTAACATGACTTTTTTTAGTCAGTAGAGTGTCACTGTAGTGGTGGTCTGCACATTTGCTGAAATAAAATCTATTTCAGAGCAGCAAAACAGAGATTATGGGAAATGACATCATACAAAGATTCACTATTCATAAAATGAAGCTATTCTCTCTTGTACTGCAGAAGCTGTTAAATTAAAGAACACAGTAGTTAGTATCTTTGATGTAGAAAAGAAGGCAAGAGAGAAGAGAAGGATAAGTGTTATCATCAGCCTGTCTAAGGGAGAAGCAGAAATACCAGATACAGGAATAGACTGATTTTGACTTAAATAAACCACTTTTTTCAGCCCTAATGAAATGATTTTCTAGCCCTAATGTGCAGTGGAGCTAGCAGCAGAGGCTTTCTGCTTTGATAGAGACCAACAAGTGAGAAATGACATGCAAGTATGTTTAGGAAACCTGACATGACAGCTGGTTACCTAGTCTCTCTACTCCACAGATGTAACTATTGCACTGGGGAAGAAAAGGCATCAGTCATATTCTTCAGCCAGAAGGCAGAGGAGGATCATTTCAAGAAAAGTTTTCACAGCTTCTCTGAAAAAAATGGAAGCCATGCCAAGAAAAATTGTATTCTGGGAAAAGCCCAGAAGAGCTTTTTCTGTGAAGAAAGTTCACATCCAGGGTTAGTGATGGTGCTCGCTGAGGAGAGCCTTGTCAGGAGCTGTGTCCAGGAGACAGGGCCACCCCAGCCCATGGACTGAGTGAGCCAGGTCATCCACAGTGCCCTTCATCTAGGGCAGGCAATCAGCAGTGCTCGGTAATCTCATTATCATTCCTCTCTTCTCCGGTTAAATAAATTCTCTGTAATCAGTGACACAGACAGAAGACGTGTATCGGTAGCAGGAAGCCAGGTAGGGTGAGGGGGATGTCGGGTGGGGGGTGGTGAAGGCATGTGCAGAAGCACAGCGGGGCAGCTGCAGCCCTCCCATCTGCTTCCTGTATGGCAGTGGCAGGGAGTCTCTGAGACCTCTCCTCCCCGAACACTCACTGCTGCAGGGACTTGTGCACACACTACCCTATGAAGGTCCAAGATTCCCATTACTCACAGGTAGCAAATTGACAGAAGGGAAATTTGTCCCTGGTACCGGCACCTGTCAAAGGATGAATGAACACTGCATGTGTCCTTGGGCCGCCTTAAAAGGCTGCCACTGACAGTGGTAGGAATTACTGACCTACCTCCAATATAAACTTGGCCTTCGTGGAAGGAGGGATGTGTAATGCATGCTTTCTGACTGCTCTGTTGGTGATCTCAGTCCTGACCCAATGGGTCTAGTCTGAAATTAGTGGGCTTCTAATTGCTTTTTAATTTAAAGCAATTACAAAAGGGGGCACTACCAAACATCATTTGTACTTGTGGGATCACACATGGCATTTAATTGGAAAAATCAAGCTGGTCAATTTTTTTCACTAAAAATCTTATTCTAACCACAGAAAATGCTGGAATACCTGAAATTCGGAATGTATATGGCAAGTTGTATGTGCATTTTTATCAACAGACATTTATTTTGTTTAGAATACTGAAGGGAATAACAGATGCAACTATTTAGACTGGCCTGAAACTTATGATTCATGCTCTTAGTTTGTCGCATTGTTCTTTACTGTTTTAGCCACTTAAGAAGAGACCATTGTTAAAGGTTAATTGAGCCAAAGAGGCATCTAGAAAGAAAATAAATTCCTGGTGGTCCTTTATCTTCCTTCAGAATTTAGAGAAATATGGAACCTGACCTTGAGAAGACATGTTAACTGACACAGTGATGACCATGGACTTGTGGTCATTGCAGCCAGAGGTAAGTTGTGTCCTGCAACAATTTGTGAGTCACTTCTCACAAGAGTAAGGTTTTCCTGTGATTGAGAAAACACTTGAGAAAACACTGCCTAGACACACAGTGTAGTCACGGTCATCATTGAATTAGTTAACAGGAGTTTTCAAGGACATTTTTAACTTGTCATGCTGTTACAGTGATGTCAAGCCCACTGAGAGGGACATCAAGAGGGTATTCACAAAGTATGAGAACAGCTCCATCAAAAAGGACATATTCTCTTGCAGCAATTGATAGCAGAGAAGTGACATCTCTGCATTGCCACTTCAAGCCCACAGTGCTATCTAAAGTGACATCTTCATGTTGCACCATGAAGCCCATAGCACTATGTGGAGTGACAACTCCACAGACCTGACTGAAGTCCATGCTAATTGCAGCTTGATCTTGAGAAAAGACTTTTGCAAAAACATTACTGGAAACCCTCTGAGGAGGTCATGCACCAGCTAGCAGTGCTGTGCCTCAAGAACCAGAAAGTAGTTACTCCTGCTAAATAAAAAAAAAAATAATGTGGCATTTCCTTCCTGAGTTAAATGAACAGATCAGCTTTGATAATAAGAATTCATTGCACTATTTATCTGAAAGGAGAAGAAGCATTTCATTTTTCTTCCCACAAATATGTCAGGGACAAAGTAAACCTCTTCCCTACACTTAAAACTGTTCAGCTTTGCTCAAGCAAGAGACACATGACTTTCTTACCTAAGAAAAATGTGCAGTTCCACCTGATTTCCACCAGCTCAAGACTGTGCTTGTATAACTGTGTCTTTATGCAAGTGATCTTGCTGGTACTGGAATCAAGGCTCAAAGATTGATGTCTATCCTTTACAGCTGAGTAGTTCTCTTTCTTTGAAGGTCTCACCAGGGCTGCCTCTCTAATTCTGGCTTTGATGTCATTCTCTCAACACCCCTAACTCCCCCCAGCAAAAGAATCCAGCAGTCTGGGTACAGACAGAAGTCCAAAAAGTGGTGGAACAGAGGTTAAGACTTGAGGGTCACAGAAGATGTGCAACAGTGTGTGTGCGTGTGTGTGTGTTTGGGAGTGACGCGGATGACAATGCAACAGCATGCTTCCACCAACCTGTCTTCCAGTCTTCAGAAGAGAAAGGGCAAAGAAGAGATCCTCCTTCTCAGAATTTGAGTGCCATGACTTTATGTATTTGTAGATCATTACAGGAGGTCCAGGAATCTGGTTTTGAGCACAAATGGCCAAATTTAAATGCTTGACTCAAATCTTACCTTAGTTAGTGACCCTTATACTGAAGTCACCATTTTTTGCTGGTTTAAAGCACTTCAGAATTAAAGAATGAGTTACCCATGCAGACATTGACCAACTCACAAAAATTTGTTTTCAGAGCTCCTAAAAGTTTGTTTTGAAACACATTTTCAACATTAAAGTGATTTGATTTTTATCATACAATGGTTCAACTAGCCCCTTTACTCACAGGTCATGTTTCTGGGGTGTGTATTCTGAGTAATTGTAAGCATACGGGAAGGAAAGGTTTTCTCCTTTCAGAAATTCTCTTTTTGAGCCTGTTTTACAGATCCTTGCATACTTTCTTCTCCTATACTAGTGGAAATTTTCTCTCCAGCTGAGGATATTAAAAACTGTTATGTTTACCAGGAATCCACGTTTTGTTTTTCATATATTGGTCTGGTTTAAATTGGTAGTGACAGAAAAGTTACCTAATATATAGTACTGGGGAATTCAAAGCTGCTGCACCAGTTACTCTTAGCACTGACCTGATGCAATTTAAGGTGCAAGGTGAATACCCATCAGTAGGAAAATGTCATTATTCACCACAAATAAACAGAATTACCTGTTCTTAAACAGCAAGGTCATCTGTTTCACATTCTATCCACCTTGGGTTGATTAAAGTAAATTAGGTCTTGTGCTAATCAGCCCAAGACATGTGCTGAAAATGGAGAAATCTGTTATTTGACTTTCTTGCAGTAATTCTCAAGTAATTCTTGCATGCCCAATGCAAAAGTATTTTAACCTTGGTGGGGCCAGATCCTGCAAGTTTTTGAGACTTACGCTGAGTGGTTAAATAGGAACCTTCACACAAGTGAAGACTGTATAATAGGCATGGTGGGAACGTGATTTTACAGCATGACAACAGAATCCTTTTAGCTCCTACTATCAGTACATTAGTTACTTACTTAACTTACTTACTTCTTGCCAGTACCTACTGTACCTTATCTACCCTAATTTTGCAGAATTTAGAAATTAGTAGGTTTAGCTGTGTCTTTTCACTCCCATCAGGAATGAAGTGACAAGAGTAACACTGGACAATTATCACTTTATATTAGAAGGCGACTCCATTTAGACATGAGAGGTCAGGGGACATTTAAGTCACTCCATTTTTAATTTAAATTTCATTAGTTTTGCCCATTACATTTGTCATTACTATACTAAAATAAGTCCTAATTCAGGTCATCTATGAAGAATGTAGGAATGAGAGTCTAAGTAGATTGTTTCTGTTCTTTGCTTTACTGTTTCTTCCCATATGAGCTTGGGCAAGTTGCATAAACCTTTTCAGCTGCTAAATGACAATAGTGTGTAATGTCCTCTGTAAGCTTTACTTCACTCATAGATTCAGAGTCTCAATAATCCATATATTTGTATATATACTGAATAAATACATTTATTAACAGTATTTTGTAATTTTTTTTATATCATCACTTCAATATACCTCAATGTTGCACTACCTCAGGACTTTATCCATTATCCTCCAAGAGATTCACATCTCTGATTCATAGGTAGCTGCCTTAAAATCAATTCACATTTTAAAAAATCATATTCTTACAGCCTGTTCTTTGGAAAAGTTTGTGGATAATGTAATAATACATTCAGTTCAGGCCTGAAAAGCAAACTAGCAAAGCAGAGATTGAAGAAGTTTATAAGTCAGAAGTAGAAATTCTGCATGGACACCTATTAGATCTTTCAGTTTGTGTCTAGCACCATACTGGTGAAATTATCCTTTAAAATTTCAAATAAGCGATGTCATTCTATTACCTTTGCTGCATCAGAGGTGTGGGGTATTCTCCCCATTGCATTTGTTTGCACAGTGTCTGAATACAACATCTGTTGGCTGATCTGTGCAATAGTGTCCTTTGATAACCTGGGAATAATAAAGAGTCTTTTTAGTTCAAGGTAAAGGTAGGTTTGTGCAACTAGGGATTTCCTTCATTACAGGTGAATTCAGGGCCACTCTGAGGGTCAGCACCAGGAGACCAGACACTACGTAAATTCCCAAAATGGGAATGAAAAAGAATTAGTGGCACTATGACTTGTTACTGGATTAATTTCCCTGTAAACGGGAACTGCTTCATTAGCACATACCCTCTCCTTATCTCAAGACTAAAACCAAATAAATCAAGCCCTGGCTAGACTTAACCAATATTTTTTGTCATCATAATGTCTCCTTTTCAAAAGAGTTACATGATTCAAGTTCATTTTAATAGCAAGCAGAGAAGAAATTACAGTTGTTTCCATTCACACATAGCTCTAATGGGAAAAGCTTGACAGTAACTGCCGTTGCAAGAAATTTTTAACTTTTTCAGGAAAGGCACTGGTGTTCCTACACAGATAATTACATCATGATTCTGAGGTTTTCCAGAAAAAAATGAGACAATATCTTTGTCCCCTGGATTGGAGAGGACTAACTGGAAAAAAAATATCTCTTCAGGTTAAAAAGTAAGTGATTGTGATGGAAACAGTAGATTACATCATTCATTTCCATAGAAACAAAACTTGTAAAATAACAAAGCGGCTAAACTTGTAAAATAACGATAACAATAGCAAAAGTTATTTGAAACAGCTTCCTAGTTAGTTGATATAAAACTCCAGATGAGACAGATAAATACAAGGATTTGCTCCTTCTATTGAGGGCTGATCCACTATTTTTCCTTCTTCTAGGTTTTTACCCCTTAATATTTTAGACTTCTTTGGAATAAAGAAATACTCTTTTCTCTCTTTTATAGCAAAAAAAGCATTTTTCTATTTTTTCATATACTCTTCTTCGGCCTCGTACTCTACCCCCCCCATGCTCTTTTTCTGCTTTCCTATTTTGTTTTGTTTCACCTACCTTTACCATTTTCCCTATCCAAATAATTTTCTTAATATGGCCAACAAAAGAAAATATGTAATATTGGAACAAAAACAAGGAGATAGATCCCAGAATAAAAATCACAAAATACCAAAATGCTGATGGCTGAGAAAAATCTCACTGATAACCTGTATCAGCAAGGACTCCTCCAGTTTTACTTTTCCTCTCAAATATTACCATATTCTTCTTTCATCAAAGCTGGATTTAAAATCTGAGGCAGTCCAAGAGAAAAATGCTTATCTATTGAAATCAGAGGTTTTTTGAATCTTCTGCAGTGCAAAAGCATCTCTTTACTCATGATAAATAGAAATTTGTCCTGTAAGTATATCCTGTAGATTTCAGTGTGAATACTTTCAAAGTAAATTGCTACTCAGTAGTAAAAAGGATACTAGGTTAAAACTAGTTAGGAAGTGCTCCACTGAAATATCTCCTAGAAATGTTATGAACTTTCCCTTACAGCCAATTGCTTTTTTTACAAGAAATGTGGAAAACATTAGCTAAAATTGTGTTGGTCTGTACAATTTTATTCTGTTAAAGACAGGTTTTATGATACATTTAGCCTTTTAAATGACACTAATAGTCTCTGGAGACACATGGTCTTTCCTGCAGTTCAACAATTAAGTCTATTTAAATGTTATTTGGATAAGTTGAAACAATTCAGTTACTGTATGTCTGCTCAGTGGCATGTACTGTAAGGCTAATGGAAACCACCTAGAGTTAACTAAATAATAAGGCTTTAGCCAGCTTTAGACCTCTACCTAACTTTTTGAGGGAAGGTTGAAAACTGAGGGAGTGGAAGGGGTCATTTTACTGGCAGAGAAAGGATTGTATTTTTCATCTCTCATTTCACACATATGCACCCCTCCTCCCATCCAGCACCACACACACACTTCAAAAAAAAATGCCCTAAAATTTACATAGGTCATAAGTCTGAGTTGATAATGAGCATGATTAATCACAATTGGGTTTCTGTTTCTCCTCTCTCTCCTTTTGAAATGTGTTACTTGCTAAATTGTACCAGCAAAGTTTTTAGATGTGTATGCATATATACACACATCATGCAGTTCTTACGTACATATATATATATACACACATATATATGTCCTGTTCAGGATTGCTTACACTTTTGTGTAGTAAGTATATGTTTATATAAATTGTCTTATGTTGCTATGGCTAGACCACTTCAACTACCAAACTAGCTTTTTTAGACCTAGCTTAAATATCTCCGTAGTGAGCTACTACATACACATATATATAACCAGATTTTTACTACATGATAAAAGGAAAAAAAAAAAAAAAAGTGAGAGAAAGTAATTAAGAGGTCTCCAGATTTAAAATCTTGGCTTTATTTCAAATCCCAAGCCTTGAACTAATCAAACATAAGAAAGATAAAATGTACAGAGGGAGCTAAATTAATCACTGGTTAAACTGGCTAATAGCTCTCTACCCACCTATACTGGGAGTGGGAAGAAATTGAAGGGTACCAATAGAAATCTACTTCCTACAAACCTCAAGTTTTCCAAAACGGGGGGGGGTCTTGAGAATCCATCTGAAAATCTTCTGGTAAGGTTGGGTTAATGCCATTATTTCTTTGGAGTCAGTTAAATCTGTGTTAAAACTGTGAGACTGCTGAAGCACATAATGAACATTGGTGTGACATACAATAAACTATGGCCTGACCTGTACATGAACTACATGAGGAGACTTGTCTGATCATGACATACCACTGGAGATACAGATGAGGTAATAATAGCTATCCCATGTATGAAAATTAAACACACCATGTGGCCTTTCAGGTCTAGAGAACCTGAGAAAAGTTTAAAAAAAAAAAAAAAAGTCATAGGAAACAGATGTGTTTTTCGAAATTATTTGCGCTGACAAAATCTTGACTTTACACACACACATGCAATCCACTCAGGCATTTGGATGGCTCTACTCACTGGTGCCCCCAGCATTAATGTCACATCAGGTCCACCAGATCCATCAACAGAAACAATTGCAAATGTACCAGGCTCCAGATGAGAGGCATTGCATACATCCAGAAAATCAGTGGATCCTGCCCTAAGCAGCCAAGTAGTAGCATACATCTAAAAGGGATGATCTAACACCAAACTCAGTAGGACTGGAAGGTCTATAGTGCCCTTTTCAAGGGCTTTGATTTTCTGAAGAGATTTGCTGTAGTGATGACCCTCTTGTGAACAGTTACAGCAAGGTTTCCTCAGAAAACTCCTGACGAAGCATATAACCAGGCAAAGCCATTAACTATACTGAACATTGAACTTTGCGGTATTCAACACTGATTTTAACCTAGAAATTATTATAGTATACCATTGCAAACAATTGGCTCCTATGTCCAGAAGGTGGCTTTTTGCTAAAGAGTGGAAGGTTATGAAGACTGGACATGACTGGACTCAGCCTTCTGCCTTTATTCGCTAATTTTCCAGGGACAACAGGAATACGAAATAAGTTCTGTGGAAGAGCTTTTCTTTGATCTAATACAAACAGACTACTATTCTGCAAGCTGCAAAGGTACATTTTAATTACCACAGTGAAAGCAGATGTAAAATCAATACGGTGTTTTATTTCTCTCATTGATGTGTATAAATACTTACTTTACAGCAAGGTTAAGCTGAGTTTTCTGTCATTAAATGTAAGGATTGATGCAAGCCATTCAAACCTGGTTAGAGCACCAGAGAACAGAATACCAGTCTATGTTACACCATCATCTGAAAATACTCATCTAGTGCCTCAAAAACTATTTTCTGGGATATTCAGAAATTTCTGTCATCACTCAGCTGGGATTGAAGGCTATAATGGACAAAACTTTATTCCAAATAACTGGGTCAGTGATTCCAGTGTTTGTACAACTGTGCTTGCTTGTCTTAATTTATGAAGTAGTTCAATTACTATAGAATTTCTTGGGGATGTCTCATTTTAATCGAATCATTAATTCTATGCTCAGAGGATGTATAGAAATTGATGGTCAGTTCCTGTTCCTCATTTTAAGCAGAGACGGATCCAATTCAGAGCCTCCCACTGAAACTCTTTCAGACTTTGAGGAAAATCCAGGCTGTATTCACGGTACCAAAGGCCTAGCTAATTTTTTTTTTTCCTCCCTCTCCCCCCTCCCCCCTTTATTTATTTTTTAGGAGGAAGAATCATAGTCTTCTGTTGCTCTTGATTGACTGACTTCAAGCAGTGTGTCTCTTCCCTCATGGTTCTCATTTATCTGGGAGAAAACAGAGGACCCCTGAAAGTAAAGTCCCTCTGTCAAAAACACCAATAATAATCTCTACAAACAATATTTTTACTTCACTCTGAGTGGAAATAAGCTTTGAAAAACTCCATGGTGAGAAAGGCTGGCCCAGCCACAGCAGAACCTAAATGGACTCTGCCTCTACTGCAAATGCATATGAGACACTAGATGGAACAACAAGCCCAAATCTGCAGAAGATTTAAAATATTTAGATATGGCCTATCTAACCACTGAAATCAAATGCAAAGTTTTGCATTTTCCATCTTCATAGATTTTATACCTCAGTTTTCTTTTTTAGAAGTCATTTCTCTCCCTCATAGTGGTGCTGGAAATATACCTTCAGCTCTGAGACACACACACAAATGTGTTAGTAATAGGTGCTATACAAGTACTACTCATTCAAAGTCAATTCCACATTATTCCCATAATTTTATGCCTTTGTTTAAAAGTTGGTTTAAATGAATATATCACTATTTACAAGGCTTTGCAAGCACACCATTATGCACATAGTCCCCCGATGACAGCCCAATCTGCTCTACAGAAATCTGGAATACTTCTGCTTTTTAAGAAGTACTTTCTGTATCTTTAAATTTCATTTTGGCCTGGTTTATGACCTGTTTTCACACATTCCTCATATATTCCATTTTGAGGGCTCTTGGAGAAATCTACAGGAAAGTGGTACTTGTAGTGTCTGTTCAATGATGTGCAGAGGGACCCAAACTACAAAACATCTGGTTATACTGTACAACTATGGATGCAAGTTTGCCAGCAGCAGAATTTTAGTCTTGAATAAATTAGAAGGGAGAGATCGTTCACAGGCTCTTTTCTAGCAAAATTATATGAATATCAGATTAACATGGGACAAGAGCCCAGTGAGAATAGAGCCCTTATGATTCAAAATGCAGAAATATCAGAGGCAACATGTCATGGAAATAAGGAGCAGCAAGGATAAGGATGTTATGATTCTTTTTTCCCCCCTTTTTTACTGCAGTCACAGAAGACAAAATGCCTTATCAAGGCATATGCTTTAAGGGGCCAATTTTGCATCTAATGAAGTCAATGGAAAAAAACATTGAGTTGAATGATGCAATGTAATGTCCTTAATGAAAAAAGTAATCTCATGTTAAGACCCAGTTTTGAACCCATTTAACTTGATGGAAATCTTTCTTTTGATTTCAAAAGCATCAGACTTAAATACCAAGTATTCAAAAAGGAAAACAGACATCTAGAAGTTCTCTTTATGTGGAGTGCGTCCTATCTATTTAAAGTTTAAATTAAGTCATGGAGAGACCAGTTCATGATCCTACATATATGGTCGACTACCCATGTGTCTAAAATAATCCTGGGCTCAGACACTGTAGGACAATTGTACCTGAATATCTTTATGTTTAACTCTTTCTGTCAATAAAATTCTCTCTGACATTTATGGACCCTGCCATTTTGACTTACTGTGTGCTTATGATAAAATTCAAAGGAAAAGGCATAATTTTTTTTCTCTCCCCATGTACTCTAACTTAATAAGGAACAATTCATTTTACTTAGACTTTTCTTTTTTAATATCACTGTAGCCCTGAGACCAGGCAGAGAAAATATCAACCAAAATGCTTAAGGCAGGAAATGCTGGTAGTGGGGGAAGGTCACAGAGGGAATAGTATGAAGGGAAACTACTGTGGCTGGCCAATTTTTAAGCAAGAGCAACAGCATGGAACATGACTATCCTCAGTCCAAATTTGGAGGCACAATTTGGGGAATAAAGGGATCAATACGTCTGCTGTTAGAGTAAAGCTTACCTCAGAATAACAAAAACAAAAAAACAACACCAGAAGTTCTGGTGCATCCAAGAGTTAGACAAAGCTTGTTTTGCTCCTGAAGTAAACAAACCTTTAAATTAAAGAAGGCAAATTCTGTTTGGCACACATGATTT